>JAWQEG010005925.1:0-27500 GCA_033782935.1 Petrolisthes cinctipes | reverse complement strand
ACCTAACCTCAAACCTAACCTAACTTAATCTCAAACCTAACCTAACCTAACCTAACCTCAAACCTAACCTAACCTAACCTAACCTCAAACCTAACCTAACCTAACCTAACCTCAAACCTAACCAAACCTAACCTAACCTCAAACCTAACCTAACCTAACCTAACCTCAAACCTAACCTAACCTAACCTCAAACCTAACCTAACCTAACCTAACCTCAAACCTAACCTAACCTAACCTCAAACCTAACCTAACCTAACCTCAAACCTAACCTAACCTAACCTAACCTCAAACCTAACCTAACCTAACCTAACCTCAAACCTAACCTAACCTAACCTTAAACCTAACCTAACCTAACCTAACCTCACCTAACTTCAAACCTAACCTAACCTAACCTCAAACCTAACCTAACCTAACCTCAAACCTAACCTAACCTAACCTAACCTTAAACCTAACCTAACCTAACCTAACCTCAAACCTAACCAAACCAAACCTAACCTCAAACCTAACCTTTACCAAACCTAACCTCAAACCTAACCTAACCTAACCTCAAACCTAACCTAATCTAACCTCAAACCTAACCTAACCTAACCTAACCTCAAACCTAACCTAACCTAACCTAACCTCAAACCTAACCTAACCTAACCTCAAACCTAACCTAACCTAACCTCAAACCTAACCTAACCTAACCTTAAACCTAACCTAACCTAACCTAACCTCACCTAACTTCAAACCTAGCCTAACCTAACCTAACCTCAAACCTAACCTAACCTAACCTCAAACCTAACCTAACCTAACGTTAAACCTAACCTAACCTAACCTAACCTCAAACCTAACCTAACCTCAAACCTAACCTAACCTAACCTAACCTCAAACCTAACCTAACCTAACCTAACCTCAAACCTAACCTAATCTAACCTCAAACCTAACCTAACCTAACCTAACCTCAAACCTAACCTAACCTAACCTCAAACCTAACCTAACCTAACCTAACCTCAAACCTAACCTAACCTAACCTACCCTCAAACCTAACCTAACCTCAAACCTACCCTAACCTAACCTAACCTCAAACCTAACCTAACCTAATCTAACCTCAAACCTAACCTAACCTAACCTAACCTCAAACCTAACCTAACCTAACCCAACCTCAAACCTAACCTAACCAAACCTAACCTCAAACCTAACCTAACCTAACCTCACACCAAACCTAACCTAACCTAACCTCAAACCTAACCTAACCTAACCTCAAACCTAACCTAACCTAACCTAACCTCAAACCTATCCTAACCTAACCTAACCTCAAACCTAACCTAACCTAACCTAACCTTTAAACCTAACCTAACCTAACCTCAAACCTAACCTAACCTAACCTCAAACCTAACCTAACCTAATCTAACCTCAAACCTAACCTAACCTAACCTAACCTCAAACCTAACCAAACCTAACCTAACCTAACCTCAAACCTAACCTAACCTAACCTAACCTAACCTCAAACCTAACGTAACCTAACCTAACCTCAAACCTAACCTAACCTAACCTAACCTCAAACCTAACCTAACCTAACCTAACCTAGCCTCAAACCTAACCTAACCTAACATAACCTCAAACCTAACCTAACCTCAAATCTAACCTAACCTATCCTTACCTCACACCAAACCTAACCTAACCTAACCTCAAACCTAACCTAACCTATCCTAACCACAAACCTAACTTAACCGAACCTAACCTCAAACATAACCTAACCTAACCTAACCTTAAACATAACCTAACCTAACCTAACCCCAAACCTAACCTAACCTAACCTAATCTCAAACCTAACCTAACCTAACCTAACCTCAAACCTAACCTAACCTAACCTCAAACCAATCCTTACCTAACCTCAAACCTAACCTAATCTCAAACCTAACCTAACCTAACATCAAACCTAACCAAACCTAACCTCAAACCTAACCTAACCTAACCTAACCTCAAACCTAACCTAACCTAACCTAACCTCAAACTTAACCTAACCTAACCTAACCTCAAACCTAACCTAACCTAACCTCAAACCTAACCTAACCTAACCTAACCTCAAACCTAACCTAACCTAACCTAACCTCAAACCTAACCTAACCTAACCTAACCTCAAACCTAACCTAACCTAACCTCAAACCTAACCTAACCTAACCTAACCTCAAACCTAACCTAACCTAACCTAACCTCAAACCTAACCTAACTTAATCTCAAACCTAACCTAACCTAACCTAACCTCAAACCTAACCTAACCTAACCTAACCTCAAACCTAACCTAACCTAACCTAACCTCAAACCTAACCAAACCTAACCTAACCTCAAACCTAACCTAACCTAACCTAACCTCAAACCTAACCTAACCTAACCTCAAACCTAACCTAACCTAACCTAACCTCAAACCTAACCTAACCTAACCTCAAACCTAACCTAACCTAACCTCAAACCTAACCTAACCTAACCTAACCTCAAACCTAACCTAACCTAACCTAACCTCAAACCTAACCTAACCTAACCTCAAACCTAACCTAACCTAACCTCAAACCTAACCTAACCTAACCTAACCTCAAACCTAACCTAACCAAACCTAGCCTTAAACCTAACCTAACCTAACGTAACCTCAAACCTAACCTAACCTAACCTAACCTCAAACCTAACCTAACCTAACCTAACCTCAAACCTAACCTAACCTAACCTAACCTCAAACCTAACTTAACCTTAAACCTAGCCTAACCTAACCTAACTTCAAACCTAACCTAACCTAACCTCAAACCTAACCTAACCTAACCTAACCTCAAACCTAACCTAACCTAACCTAACCTCAAACCTAACCTAACCTAACCTCAAACCTAACGTAACCTAACCTAACCTCAAACCTAACCTAACCTAACCTAACCTCAAACCTAACCTAACTTAACCAAACCTAGCCTCAAACCTAACCTAACCTAACATAACTTCAAACCTAACCTAACCTAACCTAACCTCAAATCTAACCTAACCTAACCTAACCTCAAACCAAACCTAACTTAACCTAACCTCTAACCTAACCTAACCTAACCTAACCTCAAACCTAACTTAACCTAACCTAACCTCAAACCTAACCTAACCTAGCCTAACCTTAAACATAACCTAACCTAACCTAACCTCAAACCTAACCTAACCTAACCTAATCTCAAACCTAACCTAACCTAACTTAACCTCAAACCTAACCTAACCTAACCTAACCTCAAACCAATCCTTACCTAACCTCAAACCTAACCTAACCTCAAACCTAACCTAACCTAACCTCAAACCTAACCTAACCTAGCCTCAAACCTAACCTAACCTAACCTAACCTCAAACCTAACCTAACCTAACCTAACCTCAAACCTAACCAAACCTAACCAAACCTCAAACCTAACCTAACCTAACCTCAAACCTAACCTAACCTAACCTAACCTCAAACCTAACCTAACCTAACCTAACCTTAAACCTAACCTAACATAACCTAACCTCAAACCTAACCTAACTTAACCTCAAACCTAACCTAACCTAACCTCAAACCTAACCTAACCTAACCTAACCTCAAACCTAACCTAACCTAACCTAACCTCAAACCTAACCTAACCTAACCTAACCTAACCTAACCTAACCTAACCTCACCTAACCTAACCTCAAACCTCAAACCTAACCTAACCTAACCTCAAACCTAACCTAACCTAACCTAACCTCAAACCTAACCTAACCTAACCTAACCTCAAACCTAACCTAACCTAACCTCAAACCTAACCTAGCCTAACCTAACCTCAAACCCAACCTAACCTAACCGAACCTCAAACCTAACCTAACCAAACCTAACCTTAAACCTAACCTAACCTAACGTAACCTCAAACCTAACCTAACCAAACCTAACCTCAAACCTAACCTAACCTAACCTAACCTCAAACCTAACCAAACCTAACCTAACCCTAAACCTAACCTAACCTAACCTAACCTCAAACCTAACCTAACCTCAAACCTAACCTAACCTCAAACCTAATCTAACCTAACCTAACCTCAAACCTAACCTAACTTAATCTCAAACCTAACCTAACCTAACCTAACCTCAAACCTAACCTAACCTAACCTAACCTCAAACCTAACCTAACCTAACCTAACCTCAAACCTAACCAAACCTAACCTAACCTCAAACCTAACCTAACCTAACCTAACCTCAAACCTAACCTAACCTAACCTCAAACCTAACCTAACCTAACCTAACCTCAAACCTAACCTAACCTAACCTCAAACCTAACCTAACCTAACCTCAAACCTAACCTAACCTAACCTAACCTCAAACCTAACCTAACCTAACCTAACCTCAAACCTAACCTAACCTAACCTTAAACCTAACCTAACCTAACCTAACCTCACCTAACTTCAAACCTAACCTAACCTAACCTCAAACCTAACCTAACCTAACCTCAAACCTAACCTAACCTAACCTAACCTTAAACCTAACCTAACCTAACCTAACCTCAAACCTAACCAAACCAAACCTAACCTCAAACCTAACCTTTACCAAACCTAACCTCAAACCTAACCTAACCTAACCTCAAACCTAACCTAATCTAACCTCAAACCTAACCTAACCTAACCTAACCTCAAACCTAACCTAACCTAACCTAACCTCAAACCTAACCTAACCTAACCTCAAACCTAACCTAACCTAACCTCAAACCTAACCTAACCTAACCTTAAACCTAACCTAACCTAACCTAACCTCACCTAACTTCAAACCTAGCCTAACCTAACCTAACCTCAAACCTAACCTAACCTAACCTCAAACCTAACCTAACCTAACGTTAAACCTAACCTAACCTAACCTAACCTCAAACCTAACCTAACCTCAAACCTAACCTAACCTAACCTAACCTCAAACCTAACCTAACCTAACCTAACCTCAAACCTAACCTAATCTAACCTCAAACCTAACCTAACCTAACCTAACCTCAAACCTAACCTAACCTAACCTCAAACCTAACCTAACCTAACCTAACCTCAAACCTAACCTAACCTAACCTACCCTCAAACCTAACCTAACCTCAAACCTACCCTAACCTAACCTAACCTCAAACCTAACCTAACCTAATCTAACCTCAAACCTAACCTAACCTAACCTAACCTCAAACCTAACCTAACCTAACCCAACCTCAAACCTAACCTAACCAAACCTAACCTCAAACCTAACCTAACCTAACCTCACACCAAACCTAACCTAACCTAACCTCAAACCTAACCTAACCTAACCTCAAACCTAACCTAACCTAACCTAACCTCAAACCTATCCTAACCTAACCTAACCTCAAACCTAACCTAACCTAACCTAACCTTTAAACCTAACCTAACCTAACCTCAAACCTAACCTAACCTAACCTCAAACCTAACCTAACCTAATCTAACCTCAAACCTAACCTAACCTAACCTAACCTCAAACCTAACCAAACCTAACCTAACCTAACCTCAAACCTAACCTAACCTAACCTCAAACCTAACCTAACCTAACCTAACCTCAACCCAATCCTCAATCCAAACCTCAACCTCAACCTCATCTCCAACCTCAGCCCCGACCTTAACCTTAACCTATATCTCAACCTCAATCTCAATCCCAACCTCAACCCAAACCTCAATATTAACCTTAACTTCAACCTCAACCTCAGCCCTAACCTCAACCCAAACTTCAATCCAAACCTCAGCCTAAACTCCAACCTCTACCTCAGCCCCAATATCAACCTCAACCTCTATCCCAACCTTAACCAAAACTTCAACCTCAACTCAATCCTCAACCTCAATCCAAATCTCAACATCTACCTCAACCTTTATTACAATCTCAACCTCAATCCCAACCTCAACCCAAACCTCAACCTCAACCTCTATCCCAACCTCAACCACAATTCCAACCTCTAACCAAACCTTAATCCAAGCCTCAACCTTAGCCCAAACCTCAACCCAAATCTCAAACCAAACCTCAACCTCAACCTCAGCCCAAACCTCAACCCAAACCTCAATCCAAACCTCAACCTCAACTCTAACATAAACCTCAGCCCCAACCTCAACATCAATCTCAATTCCACCCTCAACCTAACCTAACCTAACCTAACCTAACCTAACCTAACCTAACCTCAAACCTAACCTAACCAAACCTAACCTTAAACCTAACCTAACCTAACGTAACCTCAAACCTAACCTAACCTAACCTAACCTCAAACCTAACCTAACCTAACCTAACCTCAAACCTAACCAAACCTAACCTAACCCTAAACCTAACCTAACCTAACCTAACCTCAAACCTAACCTAACCTCAAACCTAACCTAACCTCAAACCTAATCTAACCTAACCTAATTTCAAACCTAACCTAACCTAACCTCAAACCTAACCTAACCTAACCTCAAACCTAACCTAACCTAACCTAACCTCAAACCTAACCTAACCTAACCTAACCTCAAACCTAACCTAACCTAACCTTAAACCTAACCTAACCTAACTTAACCTCACCTAACTTCAAACCTAACCTAACCTAACCTCAAACCTAACCTAACCTAACCTCAAACCTAACCTAACCTAACATAACCTTAAACCTAACCTAACCTAACCTAACCTCAAACCTAACCAAACCAAACCTAACCTCAAACCTAACCTAACCAAACCTAACCTCAAACCTAACCTAACCTAACCTCAAACCTAACCTAATCTAACCTCAAACCTAACCTAACCTAACCTAACCTCAAACCTAACCTAACCTAACCTAACCTCAAACCTAACCTAACCTAACCTCAAACCTAACCTAACCTAACCTCAAACCTAACCTAACCTAACCTTAAACCTAACCTAACCTAACCTAACCTCACCTAACTTCAAACCTAGCCTAACCTAACCTAACCTCAAACCTAACCTAACCTAACCTCAAACCTAACCTAACCTAACCTAACCTAACCTAACCTCAAACCTAACCTAACCTCAAACCTAACCTAACCTAACCTAACCTCAAACCTAACCTAACCTAACCTAACCTCAAACCTAACCTAATCTAACCTCAAACCTAACCTAACCTAACCTAACCTCAAACCTAGCCTAACCTAACCTCAAACCTAACCTAACCTAACCTAGCCTCAAACCTAACCTAACCTAACCTACCCTCAAACCTAACCTAACCTCAAACCTACCCTAACCTAACCTAACCTCAAACCTAACCTAACCTAATCTAACCTCAAACCTAACCTAACCTAACCTAACCTCAAACCTAACCTAACCTAACCCAACCTCAAACCTAACCTAACCAAACCTAACCTCAAACCTAACCTAACCTAACCTCACACCAAACCTAACCTAACCTAACCTCAAACCTAACCTAACCTAACCTCAAACCTAACCTAACCTAACCTAACCTCAAACCTATCCTAACCTAACCTAACCTCAAACCTAACCTAACCTAACCTAACCTTTAAACCTAACCTAACCCAACCTCAAACCTAACCTAACCTAACCTCAAACCTAACCTAACCTAATCTAACCTCAAACCTAACCTAACCTAACCTAACCTCAAACCTAACCAAACCTAACCTAACCTAACCTCAAACCTAACCTAACCTAACCTCAAACCTAACCTAACCTAACCTAACCTCAACCCAAACCTCAATCCAAACCTCAACCTCAACCTCATCTCCAACCTCAGCCCCGACCTTAACCTTAACCTATATCTCAACCTCAATCTCAATCCCAACCTCAACCCAAACCTCAATATTAACCTTAACTTCAACCTCAACCTCAGCCCTAACCTCAACCCAAACTTCAATCCAAACCTCAGCCTAAACTCCAACCTCTACCTCAGCCCCAATATCAACCTCAACCTCTATCCCAACCTTAACCAAAACTTCAACCTCAACTCAATCCTCAACCTCAATCCAAATCTCAACATCTACCTCAACCTTTATTACAATCTCAACCTCAATCCCAACCTCAACCCAAACCTCAACCTCAACCTCTATCCCAACCTCAACCACAATTCCAACCTCTAACCAAACCTTAATCCAAGCCTCAACCTTAGCCCAAACCTCAACCCAAATCTCAAACCAAACCTCAATCTCAACCTCAGCCCAAACCTCAACCCAAACCTCAATCCAAACCTCAACCTCAACTCTAACATAAACCTCAGCCCCAACCTCAACATCAATCTCAATTCCACCCTCAACCTAAACCTCAACCTCATCTCCAACCTCAAATCAAACCTCAATCCAAACCTCAACCTCAACTCCAATCTCAACCTCAGCCCCAACCTCAACCTCTATCCTAACCTCTACTCCTACCTCAACCTCAACCTTAATATATATATAATGTTTAATAATTAATTATTAATAATGCTGGCCTCTGATTGGCCGATAAAATGCTGGCCTCTGATTGGCTGATGAAATGCTGGCCTCTGATTGGCCAATGAAATGCTGGCCTCTGATTGGCCGATGAAATGCTGGCCTCTGATTGGCCGATGAAATGCTGTCCCCTAATTGGCCGATGAAATGCTGGCCTCTGATTGGCCGAAGAAATGCTGGCCTCTGATTGGCCGAAGAATTGCTGGCCTCTGATTGGCCGATGAAATGCTGGCCTCTGATTGGCTAATGAAATGCTGGCCTCTGATTGGCCGATGAAATGCTGGCCTCTGATTGGCCAATCAAATGCTGGTCTCTGATTGGTCGATGAAATGCTGGCATCTGATTGGCCGTTGAAATGCTGGCCACTGATTGGCCGATGGAATGCTGGCCTCTGATTGGCCGATGAAATGCTGGCCTCTGATTGGTCGATGGAATGTTGGTCTCTGATTGGATGATGGAATGCTGGCCTTCGATTGGCCGATGGGATGCTGGCCTCTCATTGGCCGATGAAATGCTTGCCTCTGATTGCAATTACCAAATTAAATGGGCTAAGAACCTCTGTTAGTATTGTCAAAATCTATCAAACGTGGCTATAAAACGCTGGCAACACACCAATTATAAAATTAAATGGGCTCTTTAAGAACCTTTGGTAGTATTAAATTATTTACAAATAATTGATTATTTACTAATAGGCTATACAAAACTGCTTCTCTGGGCAAATCCACTTTGGTGCTGTTGAAAACACAGACTAGGCTACATGGAGAGTGAGACAACCACAACCAACCTGTGGTGTTGGTGGTGATAATCTCACTCTGTGTTTTCAACAGCACCAAAGTGGAGTTGCCCAGAGAAGCAGCTAAAAACGGTTTGTTTACATTATTTTTTTCGTTATAACTTTATATATATGTCTATTTATAATTATGTAGGTTGAGTAATGTAATTACTAATATCTGCTGATAATAATAATAACATAACATAAGTATAAATAACTGTTATAACATATTAATACATTGGTTAATTAATAGCCAATGTTTACTGTGTGTATTGAACTGTGTTATAGTTAATTTATAGTGTAACGGTTGTTACGATGTAGTGAAGATGTTTGTTATCTTCACTTAGGGTTAATGACAAATAAGTTTTGTGTTGGCCTAGTCTAGTCTGTTTATTTCTTCAGGTTCTACATTGCATATAGAGTTTTATAGCTAACCTGGAAGCTAACCTGGAATATGATCATGTGATATATTTTATAGTCAACCTGGAATATGCTCAATCATATACATAAAGGTTGCCTGCTACAATAGCTTAATATTATTAACAAATGATTACCTTATAACTCTATAACATTATATAATGATATATAATTATGAGGAATATTAATATATATATCAAAGATAGAATACCACAATTACTAAAGCCGAAACAATCCATATTTTACAGTTTTTTTATAACATGTCTTCAATAACAAGGAATTATGATTTATTAAATCTTCATCATTACACAAGGTAAGTGTATAATTAATAATAATGTATAACCAATAATTATAATGTGTATTACAATTGTATTATAAACCTAACCTAACCACGTAAAGTTAATAATATTTTAATAATGTTATTTAATAATGTTATTTAATTAATTATAATATATATATCAAAATAAATTATTAGTAAATAATTATTAAACATTATTAAAACATTATTAACTTTACATGGTTAGGTTAGGTTAGGTTTATTATATATATTTCATTGTAATACGAATAATTATTATTGTTTATACATTATTATTAATTATACACTTACCTTATACAATAATAAGGCTTTAATAAATCATAATTCCTTGTTATTGAAGACATGTTTAAAAAAATGTAAAATATGGATTGTTTCGGTTTAGTAATTGTGGTATTCTGTCTTTGATATACATATTTATATTCCTTATAATTATATATATATAAATGTTTCTTTGCTTTATTTATTTATTTATTTATTTATTTAGCTAATATTGGTATTATCTGTGCCGGCGAACTACTGGTTAGGTTAGGTTGTGTTAGGTAGGGTTCGGTTACCTTTATCAATGCTCAGTGGAATTATCTCCTGGAAATGTATTCTCTGCTAGATATTTCAATTTTAAGATACGACATTTCTGTAGTGGAGGGACGAACTGAGGTTGGGCGGACAGTGTTACCAGATATCCTTGGAAAAATTACGGAAGATCCAACAGGCAGTTGTGTACAATACGCTTGACCCACCCAATCGGGATACTTTTAGCTCCTATTCACGAGATCTATTTAATTTTTAAAGATCCCGAAGGATATTAAGTTAGGTCCCGAAGATAGCCACAGTTTAGGTTAGGTTAGGTTAGGTTAAGAGAGAGAGAGAGAGAAGCATCTTTGTATGTGAGAGAGAGAGAGAGAGAGAGAGTGAATTGATAGGCTTTGAAAGGGAATTGTTAGGCTTTGAAAGGGATTTGTTAGGCTTTGAAAAGGAATTGTTAGGCTTTGAAAGGGCATTGTTAGGTTTTGAAAGGGAATTGTTAGGCTTTGAAAGGGAATTGTTAGGCTTTGAAAGGGAATTGTTAGACTTAAAAAGGGCATTGTTAGGCTTTAAAAAGGAATTGTTAGGCTTAAAAGGGAATTGTTAGGCTTAAAAGGGTATTGTTAGGCTTTGAAAGGGAATTGTTAGGCTTTGAAAGGGAATTGTTAGGCATTGAAAGGGAATTGTTAGGCTTTGAAAGGGAATTGTTAGGCTTTGAAAGGGAATTGTTAGACTTAAGAAGGGCATTGTTAGGCTTTAAAAGGGAATTGTCAGGCTTAAAAGGGTATTGTTAGGCATAAAAGGAAATTGTTAGGATTTAAAAGGGAATTGTTAGACTCTACAAGGGAATTGTTAGACTCTACAAGGGAATTGTTAGACTCTACAAGGGAATTGTTAGACTCTACAAGGGAATTGTTAAACTCTGAAAGGGAATTGTTAGGCTCTGAAAGGGAATTGTTAGGCTCTGAAAGGGAATTGTTAGGCTTTGAAAGGGAATTGTTAGGCTTTGAAAGGGATTTGTTAGGCTTTGAAAGGGAATTGTTAGGCTTTGAAAAGGAATTGTTAGGCTTTGAAAAGGAATTGTTAGGCTTTGAAAGGGAATTGTTAGGCTTTAAAAGGGAATTGTTAGGCTTTGAAAGGGAATTGTTAGGCTTTGAAAGGGATTTGTTAGGCTTTGAAAGGGATTTGTTAGGCTTTGAAAGGGATTTGTTAGGCTTTGAAAGGGAATTGTTAGGCTTTGAAAGGGATTTGTTAGGCTTTGAAAGGGAATTGTTAGGCTTTGAAAGGGAATTGTTAGGCTTTGAAAGGGATTTGTTAGGCTTTGAAAGGGATTTGTTAGGCTTTGAAAGGGATTAGTTAGGCCTTACAAGGGAACTGTTAGATCTTAAAAGGGAATGATAATGAGCGCGATAGAAATGATAGTGGCGACGATAGAAATGATAGTGGCGACGATAAAAATGATAGTGGCGACGATAGAAATGATAGTGGCGACGATAGAAATGATAGTGGCGACGATAGAAATGATAGTGGCGACGATAGAAATGATAGTGGCGACGATAGAAATTATAATGACGACTGGAAGGTGTGCCTGGGGCAGGGAAGGAACGGAAAGGTGTGCCTGGGGCAGGGAAGGACCGGTAAGGTGTGCCTGGGGCAGGGAAGGACCGGTAAGGTGTGCCTGGGGCAGGGAAGGACCGGTAAGGTGTGCCTGGGGCAGGGAAGGACCGGTAAGGTGTGCCTGGGGCAGGGTAGGACCCGGAAGGTGTGCCTGGGGCAGGGTAGGACCGGGAAGGTGTGCCTTGGGCAGGTAAGGACCGGAAAGGTGTGCCTGGGGCAGGGAAGGACCGGTAAGGTGTGCCTAGGGCAGGGAAGGACCGGGAAGGTGTGCCTGGGGCAGGGTAGGACCGGGAAGGTGTGCCTTGGGCAGGTAATGACCGGAAAGGTGTGCCTGGGGCAGGGAAGGAACGGAAAGGTGTGCCTTGCTCTGTTACAAGGAAATTTGAACTAGGATTTTGTGTGTTGTTTCCCTTCTCAGCTCTCCTCATGCCCTCTTCCCACAGTTATATCTGATAAGTTTTAGTAGATGTTCATTTCATTGTTTATGGGTAAACAGAGCCCAAGCATCCTCCCCCTTATTGGGCCTCAGTACTGGAGTGAAGCCTGTGTTCCTTCCAGTACACCTTAGGACTATATTCCATGATGCCCCTCCCCCCCCCCTACATACACACATACAGCCCTGGCCAGGTTTTTCACAGCACAGTTTTTAAAATATTTTAGAAGTGTTCATTTGCTGATTAAAAAATAAATAAATAATTAGACTGAGTCACCAGGGTGTGAAGGAGGCTACATTGTCCTCCAATTGTCTACACTTACAGCACACACACATCTCAACACCTGTTTTTCAGTTTCATACAAATCACAGCACATTCCAGAAATTATATAATAAAATAACCCTCCCCTTATAATATTTAAAATGTCTGTGTTTGAATTTTCAAACCAAGGTATGGTACTGTACTGTACTGTACTGTACTGGATATTTGAGGCCTATTTCTGAGGTGTAGAAATTTTTTTTTTATGTTTTTCTATTAATTAATAGCCCCTTTTGAAGTTGTTGAAGTTCTTTCTGGCCTTACATTTAACTGGACCTGGAGGTGATAATATGGCAAGATGTTTTTCTAGCCCCTATAAGTATGGGAAGGTGTGCCTGGGGCAGGGAAGGTGTGCCTGGGGCAGAGAAGGACCGGGAAGGTGTGCCTGGGGCAGGGAAGGACAGGGAAGGTGTGCCTTGGGCAGGGAAGAACCAGGTAGGTGTGCCTGGGGCAGGGAAGGTGTGCCTGGGGCAGAGAAGGACAGGGAAGGTGTGCCTGGGGCAGGGAAGGACAGGGAAGGTGTGCCTGGGGCAGGGAAGGACAGGGAAGGTGTGCCTGGGGCAGGGAAGGACAGGGAAGGTGTGCCTGGGGCAGGGAAGGACAGGGAAGGTGTGCCTGGGGCAGGGAAGGTGTACCTGGGGAGGAGAAAGTGTGCCTGGGGCAGGGAAGGACCGGGAAGGTGTGCCTGGGACAGGGAAGGAGTGCCTGGGGCAGGGAAGGGCAGGGTAGGTGTGCCTGGGACAGGGAAGGAGTGCCTGGGGCAGGGAAGGACAGGGAAGGTGTGCCTGGGTGGCCTTCACGTCACACTTGACTCCACAGTCAGGTGTACCAACATTACATCGCACTGTTAAAAGGATGGTAACGAAACTTTTTTTGCCAACTGTACATTACACACCCTTAAACCCAGCCAATAATGAGGGTTTACTGTACACAAATTCATTACAAACACTACATTATTATTATTATTATTTATTTCTGTGTGTGTGAGTGTGTATTTCTCTGTATCCATATATGTGTATGTTTTTCACACACACACACACACACATTCTCTCTCTCTACTGGACATAACCATTGTAATATGCATATGTGTGTATATATTTGTTTGTGTATGATCGCGCAGTGTTACCACATCTGGTTAGGTCCCGGGAATATGTCCCGGTTACTTTATGATAGTTTACATCGGTTATATCCCGGTAGTCTGCCCAGGTTAGGTCCCGGTAGTTTGCTGTGGTCCAGGTTAGGTTAGGTTAGCTTAAATTTCCAAATTATGTTTGTAAAACGAGGCATCTCCGAGAGAAACACCATAGAAGAAAATAGTCTTAGAATGGTCTAAATAAGTGGGTAATGAAGGTAGAAAAACCATACATGATAACGGCAGTTCTTTCAATATTTACCGTATTTTACCACGGTTAGTTCCCGGTAGTTTGCCCAGGTTAGGTCCCGGTAGTTTACTGCAGTTTAGGTTAGGTCATACTAATTTCAAAATGCTATATTTGAATATGACCTAACTTGGAAATGGGGCATTTCTGAAGAAAAGTGTTTTAGAATTGTATTAGAAAATGGCAATAGAATAGATAATTACCAATTGTTTTTTATTACTCATTATTTCCCGGTAGTTTGCCCGGGTTAGGTCCCGGTAGTTTGCCCGGGTTAGGTCCCGGTAGTTTGCCCAGGGTTAGGTCCCGGTAGTTTGCCCGGGTTAGGTTCCGGTAATTTGCCCGGGTTAGGTCTCGGTAGTCTGATGCGGTCTAGGTTAAGTTAGGTAAAGTCAGGCTAATTTCAAAATGCCCCATTTGAATATGCCCTATCTTTGAAATGGGGCATTTGCATAGGAAATGCTATAGAAGAAAATAGTCTTAGAATGGTCTAAATAAGTGGGTAATTAAGGTAGAAAAGCCGTACACAATAACGGTAATAATTTCAATATTTACCAAAAAAGTTTCCTAGAATTGTCCTAAATATGATCTATTAGAGTTGGATAATATTAACTGTGAGGAATTGTATATTGAATAATCAGGTTTTGGAATGGTTCAAAATATAACGTATTCAGATGGTGATTATCTATTAGAGTTGGTAAAATGTAACCGGGAGGATTATTATATTGAATAACCATGTTTGGGAATTAAATATATTTCGGTAAATAAAACACATCCGGGAGTAAACGGGTGTAAATAGGCACTGGATAATGACGTCATGGTTGGTTGGGCGGATGACGTCATAGTTTTCAGCCTATCACACGTATGGATTCATCACATCTCGCTTTCATCAGTTGTTTATCATGATGCACATATTCTAAAGCCGTGTTTCAACCCCACTCTTTCCCTGATTTACTTCATGCCCTCAATGCCATCTATCAGGGTCAATATTGTTGGGGGAAATGAAGGAAATTAATATCAGATAAACAGTGAAAACATAAAAACAATTTTATTACTAAAGGGAATTGTTAAATAGATCACTCCCATTAGTAAAGGGTTTACTGGTTAGGTTAGGTTAATATTAAATTAAATTAGGTTAGGTTAATATTAAATTAAATTAAGTTAGGTTAATATTAAATTAGGTTAGGTTAATATTAAATTAAATTAGGTTAGGTTAATATTAAATTAGGTTAGGTTAAGGTATCCATCTTTGAACAATGTTAGCAACCTTACATTTAATGATAAATATTATTTGGTGCTGGTTCTATGAACTCAGGGTGAGACGGTAACCTCATACTATCAGTTGTGAGTTCCATCAAAAATACT
The DNA here is from genome assembly GCA_033782935.1 of Petrolisthes cinctipes. Classification (NCBI taxonomy): domain Eukaryota; kingdom Metazoa; phylum Arthropoda; class Malacostraca; order Decapoda; family Porcellanidae; genus Petrolisthes; species Petrolisthes cinctipes. The sequence goes on along the minus strand of JAWQEG010005925.1, from coordinate 11,975 downwards.
TATATTAAAGAAAAGGAAAACTTTGAATGGAACTCACCACTGAGCGTTGACGGTAACTGCCTCAGCCAGAATTGTCACCAACTGTTCTTACCTATTTGTTCTTACCTATTTGTTCTTACCTATTTGTATCTTTACAGGATTGAGTCAAGCTCGTAATGTCCCGTATTTTAAAACACAATTATCATATGTTTTTTAAAGTTATGTATGTTTTTGACATACTTTGATCTGTATGAAACTTTGATGAACAGGTAATGAGATTTCTGTCTGTTTCTGAGTGAACAAAGTTGCAGCACAATGCATGAAGGGGGAACGCTATAATAAAATTTGTCTTCATATAGGAATTATTATAGAAATGGTCATAAGCAGCTTAAATAACTAATTAGAGGAAATTCAGGAAGGGAATGTGGAGGCAGATATGGAGATGAAAAAACAGCTTGCCATATTATCACCTCCAGGTCCAGTTACATGTAAGGCCAGAAAAAACTTCAACAACTTCCAAAGAGGCTATTAATTAATAGAAAAACATGAAAAAAAAATTCTACACCTCAGAAATAGGCCTCAAGTATCCAGTACAGTACAGTACAGTACCATACCTTGCTTTGAAAATTCAAACACAGACGTTGGTGACTCAGTCTAATGGAAATTTTAAAATGATGACTCTGGCTACACCACCTCTCCCTATTCTGTAGTCAAGTAATAGATATACTGTATAGCATTAATATTCACACAAAAACATATTTTAAGGACTCTAGGAGAAGTCTGTTATTTTTTCCTAGAGTCCTTAAAATATGTTTTTGTGTGAATATTAATGCTATACAGTATATCTATTACTTGACTACAGAATAGGGAGAGGTGGTGTAGCCAGAGTCATCATTTTAAAATTTCCATTAGACTGAGTCACTAACGTCTGTGTTTGAATTTTCAAAGCAAGGTATGGTACTGTACTGTACTGTACTGTACTGGATATTTAAGGCCTATTTCTGAGGTGTAGAAATATCTTTTTCGTGTTTTTGTATTAATTAAGAGGGTGCGGGAATAGGGGGACAGGCTTGGAGGGGGGTTTAGGGGGGTGCAGGAATTTTTGGGGAGTGTGGGAGTCTGGGACAGGCTTGGGGGGGGGGGTTAGGGTGGTGCGGGAGTAGGGGACAGGCTTTCTATCCACCCCAAGCCTGTCCCCCTATTCCCGCACCCCCCAAACCCCTCCTAAGCCTGTCCCCCTATTCCCGCTCCTGAGAAGGAAAGAGACAAGGGGATTATTAATAATAATTGTTATGTTATGCCTCAACCATTGTATAAACATAGAAACTTCAGAAGGCTCAAATGAAAGTGGTCATGTGGGCAGTCTCCATTGTAATCTGGCACGGTTCCAATAATGCTACATAGATGTGTTTACATACCAAGTCTTGTAAAAGAAGTTAAATACATATGCTACCCATTGGTTTTCTAAATAATATTATTTCTATAAATTATATGTTAAACAATAATATCACAATAATGTCCTTAGGCAAAGTACTGTACAGTATATTCCAGAAAATTAACTTCAAAGAGTGAATAATGGAAACATTTTGTAAGATGGGTATACTGTACTTAAGATTTGTAAGTACAGTACAGTAGAGTAGTATTGAAGTGTACATTACTGTACTATCAGTAAATTACCATATCCACATACCAGATTACCACTCATTCTTATCATTTTGATAATGATAAGTTCTCTAAATAATATTATATATTATTTTCAGTCAGGTTTTAGAGGTAATTACTTACCCTAAACTTACCCCTAACCTTTTACTTGGCAACATTTTTCCATTAATTTCCTAAACCTTGATTTAGTTTAAGAAACTCTGTGAGACATTTATCATAATCTTTATTTAATTATTACATTCACCAGAGAATATTGAGAATTTGGTGTGGTAGTATTTCCTGACCCAACTACTGTTAGCTTACTTGTTTTGGTTGGTGAAAGTCAGACTAGGATATGATAAGTTTCCCCTTATAGCCTATATGTTAACCTTGAAAGATCACAATAACAAAGTATAGTTTTCATTATTCTTACCTGTAATGAAATGTTGGTCAGGATCAGAAGTAATTTCTCATTTTTTTAACCATTATCCCTGCCTATGGATGTGTGAAAAGGGATCGTAGTGATATTATAATATTCCACACGTGAGGTGAGAACTTTATAACAATATATATTTGAGAAGGATGTGAAATAAAAGAGACTAAAATGCAGCGTCCACCTGTGTCACACATCCCATTGCAAAAAATGTGACAATATTGGCTTGGATTGACTGTTTATCATAAATGTTGCTTGCTGAGATAGTGGGATGTCCAGCACTGCAACACACCTGTGGATTCTCAATAAAGTGGAGTGACGAGTGCAGGGACTGATGGAGAACAACAGCTGCGCTCCTCCCTCACAGGATATACCTGCCCTGGACACATTGGAGCACCACCAGGATGTTGCTGCTCTGGTGGTCTTCCACAAGACACAGGTACAAGAGGTACAGCACCTGGCAGGATTTAGGCTCCCCCCGTGTGAGGCTGTGAGAGACACGAGAATGGTGTTCTCCAGCCACAAGCATATCAGGGTGCTGAGGTCACACACCAGCCAGCACCAGAGGGTGGCAAGTCTAATGGTTCCCACTCAATTTTTCCCGCAGAGAGAACATATTGAGCCAATACAGAGCTACACACACTCAGCACTCACTCAGCTGGACCCTGGTCCAGCACTATCAGCCATAGTTGTACTGTATATATTCATTCCAAACTATGTTTACTGTTATTGTTGATGTTCTCCCGGGACAGAATGGCCTCCTGCCCCACAGACCCCTGGTACACTCTGGTCTCAGTGAAAAAAACAAATTAAAATAAAGGAGGGGCTGGCCCTATATGCCTGGGCTACTGAAGCACATCCCAGGGAAATGGGACCACAGCTTACTGGACCAGGGAGTCTGTATGTCCCTATATGTCTGTATGTCCCTATATGCCTGGGCTACCGAAGCACATCCCAGGGAAATGGGACCACAGCTTACTGGACCAGGGAGTCTGTATGTCCCTATATGTCTGTATGTCCCTATATGCCTGGGCTACCGAAGCACATCCCAGGGAAATGGGACCACAGCTTACTGGACCAGGGAGTCTGTATGTCCCTATATGTCTGTATGTCCCTATATGCCTGGGCTACCGAAGCACATCCCAGGGAAATGGGACCACAGCTTACTGGACCAGGGAGTCTGTATGTCCCTATATGTCCGTATGTCCCTATATGCCTGGGCTACCAAAGCACATCCCAGGGAAATGGGACCACAGCTTACTGGACCAGGGAGTCTGGGGGCCTCATTGGTGGGAAGGTCTTTGATCCCACAGCCAGTGGTGTGGGCCCAAGTCCACGTTACAAGAGCTACAAGTGGGGCCGCACCTTCCATGAGACCAGCCCTGAAGGGACCATAAGGGGGAGGGAGTTTACACTGCTGCATGCAAAGGGAAATGCACCCCCTGTGTGCTGGCGGTCCACACACCAGTGAAAAAACCTCACATGGATTAATTTTAATCCATGTGGGCAGATCTCATCAAATCCACTAGAAAGTTACCAGATCCTACAACAATCTTTATTCTAGCCCTGTGGAGGACTATGTTTACTGTTATATATCTTGCCATAACATACTTACTGTATACTTTATTTGATTTTACTAAAAAATGCTATATATAAATGTCATTTCATGTCATGTCATCTAACAACAAATTTCATATCAGTTTGTTGTTGTTGAAGTGCCTCAAGGTGTCTGGTGAAGCAGCCCTGAGCTCCTGAGGAAGGCCATGGCCTCAACTGGGGTTTGCCACAGTGCTCTCAAAGAGTGTACAGTATGTTGTGTTATTGATCAATGTGATTGTGTGCATTGTAGTCTTAAATAATGTATTTAAGGGGTTGCGGGAATAAGAGGCCAGGCTTAGGGGGGTGCGGGGGTTTTTGGGGGGGTTGGCTGGGTTTTGGAGGGTGCGGGAGTTAGGGGACAGGCTGGGGGGAGGGGTTAGGGTGATGTGGGAGTAGGGGACAGGCTTTCTACCCCCCCCCAAGCCTGTCTCCCTATTCCTGCACCCCCCCACAAAAACCCGCACCTCCCTAAACTCCCCCAAGCCTGGCTCCCTATTCCCGCACCCCCTTAAATTTGTGAAGAGAAGGCCTAGCTGGGATGTAGTCTCCACATATTATACCTCCATGTGAGGCAATGGGGGACATGCTGGGGGGGGGGGGGTTATGGGGGTGCAGGAATAGGGAACAGGCTTTCTACCCACCCCAAGTCTGTCCCCCTATTTCCTTACCTCCCAAACTCCCCCCCCCCGAACCCCCCAAAACACCCCACACACCCCTAAATATCCCCCAAGCCTGTCCCCCTACTCCCGCACCCCAAAAAAAAACCCGCGACACCCCCCAAAACTCCCCGCACCCCCCAAAACCCCCCCAAAACCCTAGTAGCTCCTTGATCGTTCCTTTACCATTTGTATACACTTATTATATCTTATTTCCAATAGTAGGCTTACTATTTGTTATATTTCCACAACAAATAACCTAATGGAAGTGTAAGGTACTTATATTCTATGGCAAATATACAAAACTAACCCGAGAAACACCAAAACTTGAGTAAATTAGGAACAATTTCAGTTTTTACACGAGTCGCGGCCTCTGACTTGGCAACACTGATTTCACGACACGGCAATAATGACGTCACTATCCATGATGGCCGCCGTTGAGATGATGAATGTAAAAAGTAATTATAATAACAATAATAACAGCAATAAGAGTATTATAACAAGAGAAATATATATAAATCAATACGAAGAAATATATAGAACCCAATAATTAGATAAATAAATAAATAAATTGTAATAATAATGATAATAATAATAGTTAACAATCGTAGTCCCTATCAGCATTGCTACTTTTGTCAGTGTTGTCATTTCTAAGGTAATTACTCTAAATTAGCCTAGTTTGGTGCTATTTAAGATAAAATTTCTCCTATCTAAAGTAATTTTTATGAAAATTCCTTCGTTATTTATTTCCTGGGTCGTTGTGAAAGAAAATTAATACTATTAAAATACTTTCAAAGTTAATACTATTATAAAAACATGGAAATGTATACCGTTTGTCAAAGGTTTAATTTATGTTGAGGTAATTTGGTTCCATCTAAGGTATTTTCAACTCAATTTTTAAGGTATTTTACGAATTTCTTCCCTCTGTTGTTGGCGATCGAACCAATCTTCATTCCGGTGTTTCCTCCAAACCATCCAGTCTCTCCAATCCTCTAATCTCTCCATGTTGAGGTAATTTGGTTTCATCTAAGGTATTTTCAACCCAATTATTAAGGTATTTCATCGAATTTCTTCTCTCTGAGGCCTCCAAATTGCTCCAATCTTCTCACCAGTGTTTCCTCCAATCCTCTAATCTCTCCTCAAATGTCCCTAGTATTCCCTCTAAATCCTCCAATCCCTTCAATAACCAGTTTTGGTAAATATTGAATGAATTACCGTTATTGCGTACGTTTTTTCTACCTTCATTACCCACTTATTTAGACCATTCTAAGACTATTTTCTTCTATGGCATTTCCTCCGCAAATGCTCCATTTCCAAGATAGGGCATATTCAAATGGGGCATTTTGAAATTAGCCTGACCTTACCTGACCTGACCTAACCTAACCTAACCTAGACCGCATCAGACTACCGGGACCTAACCTGGGCAGACTACCGTGACCTAACCTGGGCAAACTACCGGGAAATAATCGTGATAAAGTACAATAAATGACGGGGGTAAAATACTGGGACCCAGCCGGATCTGGCAACACTGCTACAAAACTGTAATTCTTTCAATAAATACCCCAGTGTTCTCCAATCTCCAAGTGTATAAATTCTTCTTCCTCCAATCTTTCTTCCACTACTACTACTACTACTATCACTACTACCACTACTACTACCACCACCACCACTTCTACCCTACTACCACCACTATTACTATATGGGTAAATCATGGTATTGTTTGGTATTTATTTAGATTCTAGGCAATTGCAGTTTTGGGTATTTATTGAAAGAATTGCCATCTTGTAACAGTGTTGCCAGATCCGGCTAGGACCAAGTATTTTGCCCTAGTCATTTCGGTAAATTTACAGAAAACCTGGGTTCACTAATACGTAAATATTAGTATGTTTTACCACTAATTAGGGTAAATATTGAATGAATTACCGTTATTGGGTACAGTTTTTCTACCTTCATTACCCACTTATTTAGACCATTCTAAGACTATTTTCTTCTATGGCATTTTCTCCGCAAATGCCCCATTTCCAAGATAGGGCATATTCAAATGGGGCATTTTGATATTAGCCTGACCTTACCTGACCTGACCTAACCTAACCTAGACCGCATCAGACTACCGGGACCTAACCTGGGCAGACTACCGGGACCTAACCTGGGCAAACTACCGGGAAATAACCGTGGTAAAGTACAGAAAATGACCGGGCCAAAGTATTGGGACCTAGCCGGATCTGGCAACACTGCTACAAAACGGTAATTCTTTCAATAAATACCCTAATTAGTACCTTTCTAAGACACTTTTCATCTATGGTGTTTCTCTCGGAGATGCCCCGTTTTCATACCTCAATACAAACATGGGGGAGAGCCTGGGAATCCGGGGTTTTGGGTGGGGGAAAACACGCTATACACTATGGTTTTGCCTTTATAATACAGTTCCAACCTATGGAGTATTTATTGGATATGCCCCGTTATCGAAATATGCCCCGTTTTCATACCCCAATACAAACATGGGGGAGAGCCTGGGAATCTGGGGTTTTGGGTTGGGGAAAACACGCATAGCACTATGTTAATGCCATAATTATACACTTCCAACCGTAAATAAAATAGTTAATGATAAAAAAAAAATTCCAAGTGTTGGAGAACGTTGCAATATAATACCAATACAGCCCAAGTAGCAGCGTTACCAACATGTGTACACAATGTATATGTAGGAATGACATATATATAATAATATGTGTATAAAAATGGACAAAATAAAGGGTAAAGAATGTTGAATAAACAATAAATAACATACCTTACAGAAATTATGTGGATGGTGTGGGATTGTCGTGATCAGAGGAGATATCTGAGTCGTCTGAATCATGTGGTAATGGCGGACGAACACGGTTGGGGCGGATAGAGTTTTGCAGCCTCCAGAAGGAATTGATGAAACGCAAGAACTTCGTGTTGGTCTAGAAATATATATCTTGCAATATATTGTCTCAAATACTTGGCTTTGATTCCTGGTCGTTTAATATGTTCCTTAACGTCTCTCCACAATCTCTCTATGTTTTGTGTGTGTATTTCAGTATTAACCGGGTCGACAAAATTAATGCTGTGATTTACACACCAATGTCGATAGCCCTCGTCCTCGAGAGAATTGTATGCACGCCAAGAATCAGAGCAAATGGTAGTGCCAGGCAATATAAAAAGTTTTATTAGTGGAATAAGAGTTTCTTTATTCCGTGGAAGTGGTTGAGTCGCATCGTCTAAGAGCGGGATAATAAATTTTTTCTTGGAGACTCTTTCAATTCCTCCAAACACCTACACTTGAGACAAAACACGACCGACGTTGTGTTTCCGTCTGACAACAAGGGTTTCATCAATCTCAACTGTTATATGAGGACCACCTATAGGGGGTTGAGATGTTAGCCATTTCTCGCACACTTCACTACAGAAACTTCTCCAATCGACAGAAGTTTTGCTGTTTATGCTCAAGTTTTTGATAGTCTGGATGTGTGAAAAACTCTTATCACAAAATACGTTAATAAAACACAGCACTTTCCAGGGTTCGATGTGTGAATGGTCTAAAAATGAGCCTTTAAATGACGACACAGAAAATCCACAACGTCTTCTTCTCTTTGTCTTTGCTATTAGAGTTGTGTGATAACAACGAAAAAGGTTATCATGTGTTAAACAACAATTGTTACCGCAATTAGGACACTTGAGATCAGTTGGTAAGACACCGTGATTTTGAAATAAAGTTATACTGGTCTCGTTATTTCTAAAATGGCTTGCTATAATTTCGTAGAATAGAGGACGACAACCGGCACACAAGTGTTCCATAGTGAGCAACTGAAAGAGAAAGACCCACGCTCTAACGTCCTATTTATAGGGGATAATCACGTGACCCAGTTTTCCATACAGCAGCATTACAAACTCAAAAATAAATGGAAAAGCAGCCAAAAAAGTAAAATGATAGCCACACCGTACCTATCCCACCCAAACATAACCTAACAATATTTCACCCTACACTAAATAACCAATTAAAGCCCAAAATAAAGTAACATAACAAAACAAAAGTAAAAATATAGATACATAATATAAATACTCTTAGAATGAAAACACGTGTTCATGTGCACAAAAGTAGCCCAAATGGCTATAAAAATTAGTAGATGGTAATGCACATATTAATATTTAGAGTAGCCAGCAGAGGGCCAAAATTTCCAAGGCTATAAGCAGTGGTACTAACTCAAAATAACAAAGAGAAGCACCCAATACTATGAAAAGAAGTAGAATTATAGCCAAATCCTACCGACCCCTACATATCCTTACTAAACAAAACCTAACCTAACCTAACCTAACCCAAACAAACCAAAGCAAAGCATAACAAACCTAACCAAAAATAAGGAAAGATAATAAAAAGTAACATAATGAAATTACCCAGTGAATAATAACACGTGTTCAGGTGCACATTTGTAGCCCAAATGGCTATGAAAATGAGGAATTGGTAATGTACATAATAAGTGGATGGCTATCGGCATCGAATAAAATCCCACAATTGCCAGATCTCCAATAAAATGTTAAATCAAATGGTTATTTTGGGAATTAGTGTTACCTAACCTGACCTGACCTAACCTAGACCACAACAGACTACCGGGACCTAACCTGGGCAAACTATCGGGACCTAACCTGGGCATAAAACCGTTGTACAATTAATAAAGTGACCGAGTAAATATCCCGGGATGTAGATGGATGTGGTAACACTGCACTTCCATTACCAATAATTTACAGAGTAACCCCAAGATGGCAACACAGTGATATCAAGGAATTAATGACAGGAGTAGACACTAGATGGCAACAATGTAACATCCTGGATATGGAAATTTCCATAAAAAGAGTAGGACGCTCATAGACAATATTGCCAATACAAAATATAATAGGGCAAATATAGCCAAACCAGCCAAAAGTAGCGTGAATATTGTAACATTTACAACTATGAAAAGACTATAATTGTAGTGAAAACATATCAAACGTAAACACAAGAGAACCAATCTCCCCACCTGAAACTAGCTTCATCCAACGCACCCCCAATATTGCATGCGTCTTGAATAACGTGGAATATAACGAAAAGCAACGAAAATAACGGTAGGAAGTCAATTATATAGGCAGAACCACAGTGAAATGCGTGTTTTCCCCCACCCCAAAACCCCGGATTCCCAGGCTCTCCCCCATGTTTGTATTGGGGTATGAAAACGGGGCATCTCCGAGAGATACACCATTGATGAAAAGTGTCTTAGAATGGTCCTAATTAGTGGTAAAACATACTAATATTTACGTACTAGTGAACCCAGGTTTTCTGTAAAAATACCGTCATTTCCTGTACTTTACCACGGTTATTTCCCGGTAGTTTGCCCAGGTTAGGTCCCGGTAGTTTGCCGCAGTCTAGGTTAGGTTAGGTCAGGTTAGGTCCGGTAGCTTGCCGAAGTCTAGGTTAGGTCAGGTAAGGTCAGGCTAATTTCAATATTAGCTAACTTGGAAATGGGGCATTTCCGAAGAAAAGTTGGTACGGTATTTATTGAAAAAATTACCGTTTTGTAGCAGTGTTGCCAGATTTGGTTAGGTCCCAGTATTTTGCATTTCCTGTACTTTACCATGGTTATTTCCCGGTAGTTTGCCCAGGTTAGGTCCTGGTAGCTTGCCGCAGTCTAGGTTAGGTCATGCTAATTTCAAAATTTGAATATGCCCTATCTTGGAAATGCCATAGAATAAAATAGTCTTAGAATGGTTTAAATAAGTGGGTAATGAAGGTAGAAAAACCGTACGCAGTAATGGTAATTCTTTCAATATTTACCGTATTTTACCACGGTTAGTTCCCGGTATTTTGCCCGGGTTAGGTCCCGGTAGTTTACTGCAGTTTAGGTTAGGTTATGTTAAGTCATGTAAGGTCATACTAATTTCTAAATGCTATATTTGAATATGACCTAACTTGGAAATGTTAAGAAAAGTGGGTATTTATTGAAAGAATTACCGGGTATTTTTCCCTGGGTCATTTCCTGTACTTTATCACAGTTATTTCCCAGTAATTTGCCCAGGTTAGGTCCCAGTAGTCTGCTGTGGTCTAGGTTAGGCTAGGTAAGGTCAGGCTAATTTCAAAATGCCCCATTTGAATATGCCCTATCTTGGAAATGGGGCATTTGAGGAAGAAATACCATAAAAGAAAATAGTCTTAGAATTGTCTAAATAAGTGGGTAATGAAGGTAAGAAAACCGTACACAATAACGGTAATTCTTTCAATATTTACCGATATGGGGCATTTCTGAAGGAAAGTGTTTTAGAATGTTGTGAATTTGTGAATATAGAAGGTAAAAACATTGTAATAGAAAATAACAATAGAATAGATAATTACCGGTTGATTTTAGTACTCGTATTTCAATTTTTTATTTTTTTTTTAATTGGGTAAATTTTCCGAGCTGCACGTGTGAGATTTTCAGACAAAATATAGCTTTTCCAAGATTTTTTTAAGTGAATAATTCAATTTTTTTCATGTGATTAGTTTAATTTTAACATCCATTTATTGTGCAAATATCCTGTTTTAGCCATACATACCTAACCCAACCCAACCCAACCTAACTAACCAAACCAAACCAAACCAAACCAAACCCAACCTAACCCAACCTAACCCAACCCAACTCAACCTAACCCAACCTAACCTAACCAAACCAATCCTAACCTAACCCGACCCAACCTAACCTAAGCTAACCCAACCAAACCAAGCCAAGCCTAACCAAACCAATCCCAACCTAACCCAACCCAACCCGACCCGACCCGACCTAACCTAACCTAATCTGAACCATTGCAGACTATCGGGACCTAACCATAGCAGACTATACCCGGACCTAACCTGGACAGACTATACGGAGTTTCACAAGGTAAGACCTATATCAAACTTAGAGAAATTTGACCATAATAACTTATATCACGGTGAAAATTACATATCTCATACCATAAAACACCCTAACTTATTATTATTATATATACCGTACCGTAAAACTCCCTACCTTGGACAATTTTTACATGTGTTAGTGAATGATTATCATCATTATTATTATTATTGTCATCATTATTATCATTATTATTATCATCATTATTCTTATTACTATTATTATTACTATTATTACTATTATTACTATTATTATTATTACTATTATTATTATTATTATTACTATTATTATTCTTACTATCATTATTATTACTATCATTATTACTATTACAATTACTACTACTATTATTATTATTATTATTATTATTACTATCATTATTATTACTATCATTATTATTATTATTATTACTATTACTATTACAATTACTACTATTATTATTATTATTATTATTATTATTATTATTATTATTATTATTATTATTATTATTATTATTACTATTACAATTACTACTACTATTATTATTATTATTATTATTATTATTATTATTATTATTATTATTATTATTATTATTATTATTACTATTACAATTACTACTACTATTATTATTATTATTATTATTATTATTATTATTATTATTATTATTATTACAGAATGGTGGACTGAAGCAGAGTATATCCACACCTGACCTAAGACACACACACACACAACAAGCAGCACCCAGTGAAAACAATACCCTCCAGTGTTGTATGTAGG
>JAWQEG010005924.1:17500-20865 GCA_033782935.1 Petrolisthes cinctipes | reverse complement strand
TGGGAAGTTGTCGGAGCCTGTGTGGGAAGTGGTGGTGACAGGGAAACAGAAATAGAGGACCAGCACTTGGATGACAGCAGCGATATGTAGAGAATAAACTGATGGAGAGAGAGAGAGGATGGAAGGAGAGGAGGAAGAGTGAGAGAGAGGAGAAGGAGAGAGGAGAGAAGGAGATGGAGAGAGAGGAGGGAGAGAGAGGAGGAGGGAGATGGAGAGAGAGGAGGGAGGATGGAGAGAGAGGAGGGAGCATGGAGAGAGAGGAGGGACATGGAGAGAGAGGAGGAGGGAGATGGAGAGAGAGAGGAGAGATGGAGAGAGAGGAGGGAGATGGAGAGAGAGGAGGAGATGGAGAGAGAGGAGGGAGATGAGAGAGAGAGAGAGAGAGAGAGAGAGAGAGGAGATGCACACCCACCTGACAATTCTACATGCACACAAAATACACACACACACACACACACAAATATACATTCAATAATCCATCCATAAACAAGCCCATAACGAAAATGAAACAGAAGAACGACCAAGCAAAGAGAAATACAGACACAGAAAGATAACAGAGAGACAAAGACTAAAACCAATGTACAAGGAATAGGGAATGAGACAAAGAAAAAAAAAAGAGATGGTAGGGGGTGGGGGGGTGGAGGAGGGGGAGGTGGGGGGGTGGAGGAGGGGGTGGGGGGCCGGTAGGGGGGATGAACACTGCTAACCTTTTCAATATAACCTCTTTTTCTTTCTATATTCCTTCCTGCTCACCTCTCTATCCCTTTTTTCCGGGTGCTATATTGACCTCGCTGTTGCGGTGCCTAATATCAATCAATCAATCAATCTTTACAATTTAATACGCTTGGGGGATGGGGGGGGGAGGGAAAGATCTTTCTGTCTATCTGTCTGTCTGTGGGTCTCTGTGTAATATTATTGTTATTGCTGTTGTTAGTTTGGTTATTATTATTGGTGTTATTATTGGTGTTATTATTATTATTATTATTATTATTATTATTATTATTATTTTCATTTTTATCTTTTTTATTATTATTATTGTCATTATTATTATTATTATATTTATTATTATTATTATTATTATTATTATTTTGAGGGAGAGGCAGATTATATTCCTGGCATCAATCATCCTGTCATTTAACCCACTAATTTTTCACATCTATCCAATTTCCGGAACCAACTGATTTCAGTTATATATATACATACTGATATTTTTTCTATTCAAGTTAGTAAGTCCAGGCCGTGTGCCGATGGAGAACTGATGTTAAATTAAATCTTGGCAAGGCACTCCACAGGGACTCATAACTAACTCACAACATAAATTAAAGGGGAATGGTTAAAGGGAATTGTTTTGTTTTTGTCTTGGGGGGGAGGGAATTAGGGAGAGACTGCATGGTGATTCCTCCAAGCTGTGCCAGAAAATAGACTCTTCCCCTCTCAGTATTCGAATAGGGGATGTGTGTTTTGTTGTGGGGTTGAGTGGTATACTGTAGACTCCAAAATGCCTACGAATCCCCCCACCCCCACCATAGCTCCCCCCCCCTACCATCTAGTACTATCTACCCCAACCCCCTTCCCCCTTACCCCAACAAAAACTCCAAAACACCTACGAATACCCCCTTACCCCACCATAACCCCCTCCCCCCACACTTAGTACTATCTACCCCTACCCCCTTCCCCCTTACCCCATCAAGTTGTCAGTCCCCTTTCCTTCTAAATAGGGGAATATACTTTGGGTACATTTAGAGTGTCTTGATTCCTCCAAATTTTAGCAGGAAACAGGGTCCGATTAACAAGTATAATGGTGTCCTGTTGCCTGGTAAAGTTTGGAGGAATCAGTTGTTCCGGATTTACCACAAACACTGTACTATCACTTTAACTCTTCTACACCCCCCCCCCTCCTCCTCCTCCTCCTCCTCCCCCAATCCTCCCTCCGCCCCCCGTCATTGTCCTCGATTTCCTTCACGCTTCCCTCTCCTCCCTACCGCCCGCCCCCCTCCCCCTCCCTCGTTCTTCCCCCCAAGGTGACTCATAAATTGCCGCAAACTACACAATTTATTGTTTATTATGCTTTTTTGTCTCCTAATCAGGGAGGATATATTATGGGGTATGGTGTACTTATAGGTTAACCTCTTGTACACACACACACACACCACACACACACACACACACACACACACACACGCACACACACACACACACACACACACACTACACACACACACACACACATATTCGTACACACACACGCATACACGCACGACCATCCACCCACACACACATCGAAATATACAGTCTCACACATTCTCGTACACACACACACACACACACACACCACACACATACACATCGACATTATACAGTCTCCTCTCTCTCACACACACATACACACACACACACACACACACACTCCAATTCTATTACCCAAGACGTAAGGTTTTGTGCAACAGTTGCTGAAATATATTACAAACATTTGGACATTACAATTGCCTCCCTCGAAGAAGAAAATTGTCAGGCGATATTCAGATAAATTAAAATAAGGTCAATCGGAAATTATCATAAAGGATAGTGAGCTTAGATACCAACAAATAAATAAAATAGAAACATTGCATTGCTTAATTTTGTGTTTTGAAGGGTATGTTTACTTTTTTTTTTTTTTTTTTTTTTTTTTTTTGCCAGCCTGCACTCAGCTAGTACAGTTACGGGGATAATTTTGCTTCGGGTAAATCGGAGGGTGGTGATTTCTCCAAACTATGCCGGGTGAACAGACTGCACCAGTGTACTATAATAAGAGGCTGAATGTTTCGTGGCATCGTTTGGGGGAATCACTAGGCTCCCAAATCCTCGACCTAGAAACGACCCTCCCTTAAACCTTTGCACGGTTAGCAGTGTTGTTTATGTCCTCGTGAACGAGAATGGCCAGAGGTAAAGAGATGAAACAGAAAATAAAAGGTGATTGTACCAAAGTGGAGTGAGTGTTTGTGAGGGGGAGCAGTGGGGGTCAGTGAAGAGGAGTGAGTGTTTGTGAGGGGAGCAGTGGGAGTGTGGATGAGTGGATTAACTGTTTGTTGTTGTGGTGGGGGTCAGTGAAGTTGAGTGAGTGTTTGTGAGGGGAGCAGGGGGAGTGGGGATAGTGAATTGTCTGTTTGTTGTTGAGGGTGGTGGGACGAATTGATAGTGGAGAGGAAAGGGTTTTGGTTCTGATCTAAGATAGGGCACCCAAAACACTCAAAAGTATTATAAATAAAATGAAATGGGTTATAGATGACGAGGAAAATAATGCAGAGGACGATAATGGATAATGAAGAGATGAGATGATGGACATAAAATTTCAATACAACACTGCTATGTTTTCGAGGCACAGGCAC
>JAWQEG010005924.1:0-12500 GCA_033782935.1 Petrolisthes cinctipes | reverse complement strand
AACTCTACGGACAATACAACCCGCGTTTCATTATGTCGCCTCTCAATGTACAGTAATATTTTTCGAAACGTCAGCGTGTCATTGAACTTGAATCAAATAGCCTTATGCATGTGTACGCGTGTGTGTATGTGTTCGAGAGAGAGAGAGAGAGAGAGAGAGAGAGAGAGAGAGAGAGAGAGAGAGAGAGAGAGAGAGAGAGAGAGAGAGAGAGAGAGAGAGAAAGAGAGAGAGAGAGAATGATAACTTTCTTTTACAGTTCAGGTATATGGATAAAACTAATGCAATAACCACCAAATCCAAAAAGGCTTAGACTACATATCCATTCACACAATTTACGACACCCAATTCTCGTACAACTTATCTTGCTAAAAGCGCTGTGAACTATCGAGGAATCTGTTCTCAGGTTATTGCGATAAGTGAAGTGCTTTTGTAATTTAGGTCACGGTTACACTTTATAGAATATGCAAAGTACAAATACAAGTTACAGATACATAGTTACAAATACAAGTAGGTCTGGGTAGTTAGTTAGTTAGTTAGGTAGGTAGGTAAGTGATTAGTTTATTCTTTCATTGCCTTGGTTCGCTGCTTAGTAAGTTTGTTAAGTAGGTAGTAGGCTGGTTAGTTATTCAAGTTTGATTGCTTGATTAGATCGTTGGTTGGTTAGACTGAGAGATGGTGTGGGTGTGTGGGTGGGTTAGTGTGTAGGTGAGTGTGTGGGTAGGTGGGTGTGTGGGTAGGTGGGTGTGTGGGTAGGTGGGTGTGTGGGTAGGTGGGTGTGTGGGTAGGTGGGTGTGTGGGTAGGTGGGTGTGTGGGTAGGTAAATAGGTAAGTGGGCAAAGTAGGCATGAGGGTAAATGGGCAGCGATGTAAGTAAGTACACTCGCAATCCACAATCCTTAGCCAACCTGAGTCGAAGTCCAAGATCTGGACCAGGCAGTTTCTGGACGACAGCCCATCCAAAGCCACTATTGGTTCTGAATTTGTGTGCTCTAGTGATGGTTTGGGTGGGCTGTCGTCCAGATACCTCCTGCTTTAAATCTCGGACTTCGACTCAGATGGGCTAGGGATTATGGATTGCGAGTGTACGTTGGTATGCTGAGCTGAAGCAAGATTATCAGATGGTTGATTATACTGTACGAGAGAGGAAGGCAGAGGAGTGAAACAGTAATACTCAACATGTTCTTCATTATACAAACAACTCTCTTGCATCTAACTAACTGGAATTGATTATGACATGCCGTTACAAAATCCTGTTCACGTTTTTTCATTAATTTGTCAAATGTGTTTCGCTTGTCCCACACCACTCATTTCCATACATCATGCACTTGTGGAAAATATCGCTATTTGTGTGGGCATAACACCCATATCCATACATTACCCACTTGTTTACGAAAATAGTGTGTTTGTGATACAGAACAAAGAAACATTTTGCACGAATAAATCTTTTGTGTGAAAAATGGCATAAGCGATACAACAAACGCTTCCATATATCGTTTGTGTGTGGGTCATGACTGTATGAGATAATTATATGGTATCCACTGAATATATATTTATTTTAGTTCCTCTCAGCTACTTCCAACGCCTCCCACTTTGCATTAGCACTTCTTAGCACACACTGTTTTCTCAGCTTCCTTCTCAGCTCCCTCCAAGCCCCCTTCACTTCACCTTCTATCAGTCAACTCAAACCTCTTCAGTTCCATCCTAATTTCCCTATCTCAGCTCCCTCTCAGGAAATACAAGCTCCCCGATTCTCAGTCCACATCTCATCTCCTTTACTCAGCCCAATCCAGTTTTTTATTTTCTTACCCCCCTATCAGACAATCCCACATCCCCCCCCCCCCTCAACCCGCTTCCATCCCAGTCCATTTTTTTTTCATTTCTTAGCTCCCCCTCTCTCAGTCCCCTACTCAGTCCTCTCATCACTACACCTGGCTCCTGTCACTTCAGTTTCCGTGGACTAAAGTTTATCCCTAAGCCTCGCCCCCTCAACCCTCTCCACCCACGTCCCCCTCAACCCTCCCCCCCCCCCCGCCCCCTCAGCCCCCTCCACCCCTTCCCTTCCCTTTCCTCCGGGCTTCACACCTGTCCTACATTATAACACGAATTTCCAACCACTAGTCATTTTTCTAGACTCGAATTTTCCAGAGCAGGTAAATTTTTTGGAAATCATAATAGGAAAAGGTTGGTGTAGGGAAGAGGCGGGTCATTTGTTTATGTAAAAATATGGGCGTGGGGAGGCGTGTACTGTACAAATACTGTATTATTATAAGACTTTAATTACATACTGTGTCATTTATTACACACGCCGGTATACATGTTGTGCTGTAATATGTATGCACAGTACATATTACAGTACATATCCAACGAAGTAATTCCAATGGAGATCTTATTTATTGTACATTTATTTACTGTCTCTAGGTATTCGAAGCACACCTGGAAATTTATTAGTGCTCGTGACTGTACATACATGCATATATATACACATGCGTGGGACTTCGAGAATTAAATAAATAAGAAATTATATAGAGATTTAGGTTTCATGCATATATACAGTTGAAAATATTATCATCATTACTATTCTGCTGGAGAAGATGACTAAAGGCACACAAAAAAATAAATAAATAAATAAATAAATAAGAAATTATATAGAGATTTAGGTTTCATGCATATATACAGTTGAAAATATTATCATCATTACTATTCTGCTGGAGAAGATGACCAAAGGCATACAAAAAAAAAAAAAGAAAAAAAAAAAATTAATTCCAGTTGACCCTTGCATTACGGTAAATATTAATTGCACATTACTCCATTATTTCGTATCCTGACGAATGTGTACCGGTCTCATTTAATTTATCATTTTATTTGGTACATTTAACGCAATTCTAGACAACTTACACCGAACTTTAACAGAACTAGGTACTTATCAACGAAAAAATATAGGATTGTTAGCGAAAGGTTATATTACCAAGGATAAAATTGGTGCATTCTCACCACGATAAAAAAAATAAAAAAAAATAAAAATAATAATAATAATAATAATTATTTAAAAAAATAATAATAACTTGCTTTATAATATTACTTAATCTCGCGTCACACATGCGATATACAGTAGCTACCATGCACCCTCTGAAAAAAATATTCATCATGTAAAATCTAAAACGAAGGTGAATTTTGCATTATACAAGCATTTGCCCTCATCCAGAACACACATACATACATAATATTCACAACGACTCGTAACTAACTAACTAATCTCATATTAAAACACCGAGTATAATATTTTATGTAGGGAACTTCCTTTGACTTAACATTTCAGTGAGTACATTGCATATTTTCATAATTGTGAGCATCGTTTTCTGTGTATATATATATTTTATTGTTTAAGAAGCGTTTGTGTTGAACTTAATTAATAATAATGATACGTGCCTCATTTAGAAAAGAAATATGATAATCAGTTGGTTTTACGTACATACAGCTGCTATGATCCCGTAAATATGAAGCAAAGCAAAAAAAAAAAAAAAAAAAAAAAAAAAAAAAAAAAAATAATAATAATAATAATAATAATAAATAAAATAAATAAATAAATAACACGGTGAGTATTAACGCTTTACATTAAATACATAATTCCTTTGAGATTATATTAAGGCAACAAAAGCAACCATAAAAGAGTTGGCCCTCTGTGAGACATCACGGCTGCCAGCTGGGGCCTCACACACACACACACACACACACACACACACACACACACACACACACACACACACACACACACACACACACACACACACACACACACACACACACACACACACACACCAGTCTCAACGCACGGAAAAATTCAATTCACCACAAAAAATGAGAAATGCCAGACAGTATTTTTTTTCCTCGGTCAAACTGGAATCTTTAAATATAACGTTTTAGCAATGTTAGGAAGTAGGAAGCTTGTTTGTTTGTTTATTCTCGTCTATCAAATTGGAAGCGACAGTGGAGTTTCGAACTGTAGACATGACAGCGTTTTGACAACATCGTGGAAAACGTTTTTGTAAGATAAATGAAATCAGAAATATCCTTAACATAAAAGACTTATTAAAACTCGCACCGGGACCTAAACTATCATATGTATTGCCAATAAAATAAAACATTAGATGGGTGATCCGCCACATATAATGACAATACTTTTCTCCTGGATCATATAAAACAAAAAATGTACAGAAAAAGGTAACATAAAAAAGGGCAGGTTATTAATTCTTCCAAACTCTGTACGTCACGAAACAGAAGATATATATTTTAATCTTCCCGGCACAGTTTTGGAGGAATCACAAACTTCCTACCTGCCGACAAGGGAACTAAACTATAATACACGAGGTTCAAGGACAGCATAAAGCCAAGCGTGAGGTGGCAAGTAGTGGGGAGAAGTGGGTCGTAAGCCTTGATCAGGTCACGCACTCACTTGTACTGTCTGTGGTCGATAATGTGAATGGATGGAGGTAAGGGGGGAAGGGAGGAGACTGTGCATGGGGATTGATTCAACACACGTAATTAGGCACACACATATAAACACAACCGTACACACACACACACGTACAAGTACTGTCATACGTGTTCGCACTGATAGACATGCATACATACATACAGAGATATATACACACACACACACGCAAAGACTATCGTACGTGTACACACAGAGAGAAATACACACCAACACACACACTCACACTTGTACAGACACAAACACTCACTCACACACAAACACTCACGCACACACACACACACAGACAAACACAGTCATACAACACACTCACACACACACTCACACCAAAATACAAACACACACACATACACAAATCACCTAAACAAAAAGAACAGTAACATCCACACAAGTAACAACACACGTGCATCAATCGAGTCTATAAGAGGGACAACTCAGCCAACATAGCCTGGTGCTTGTGAGGTAATGAAGGTCAGGTAGTGTGTGCTTGATTACAGTGATTCCTCAATACACCTTCCACTTGGCCACACCTGCAGCCTATTTTGGTCCCCTTCCCCTCTCCCTCTCTTTCTTCTCTCTCTCCCCTTTCCCTCTCTTTCTTCCATCTCTCCCCTCTCCCTCTCTTTCTTCTCTCTCTCTCCCCTTTCCCTGTCTTTCTTCCCTCTGTCCCCTCTCCCTCTCTTTCTTCTCTCTCTCCCCTTTCCCTGTCTTTCTTCTCTCTCTCCCCTTTCCCTGTCTTTCTTCCATCTCTCCCCTTTCCCTCTCTTTCTTCTCTCTCTCCCCTTTCCCTCTCTTTCGTCCCTCTGTCCCCTCTCCCTCTCTTTCTTCCCTCTGTCCCCTCTCCCTGTCTTTCTTCCCTCTGTCCCCTCTCCCTCTCTTCCCTTTCCCTGTCTCCCCTTTCCCTGTCATTCTTCCCTCTGTCCCCTCTCCCTCTCTTTCTTCTCTCTCTCCCCTTTCCCTGTCTTTCTTCCCTCTGTCCCCTCTCCTTCTCTTCCCTTTCCCTGTCTCCCCTTTCCCTCTCTTTCTTCCCTCTGTCCCCTCTCGCTTTCTCTTTCTGGTTGGGGTTGAACGAGTCGGCTTAGTAGGTGGTCAAGTCTCCCTACAGAGTCACATGCAGGGTAGGAGGGACAGAGGGAGGGAAGGAGGACTGTGTAAAGGAGGACTGTGGGTGGATGAGGGAGGGAAGGAAGGAAGGAAGGAAGGAGGGAGGGAAGACTGTGTGAAGGAGGGTGGGTAGTGGGTGAAGGAGGGTGCGTAGTGGGAAGAAGAGGGAGGCGGAGGGAAGGAGAAAGGAAGAGGCTGACAGACACACAAAAAAACAGAGATTTTGATACGAAGACAGAGCTAGAGAGAACACAGATACACACACACACATACACACACAAAGCGAGCCTGCCTGTCTGTCTGTCTGTCTGTCTGTCTGTCTGTCTGCACACACACACACACACGCACACAGACAGACACAGACACACACACAAAGCGAGCCAGCCAGCCTGCCTGTCTCACTGTCTGTCTGTCTGTCTGCACACACACACACACAGACACACACACAAAGCGAACCAACCAGCCTGTCTGTCTGTCTGTCCAGTCCTGTCCCCCCATTCCACCGCCAATGTCACGTTACGTCAGCAAGAGGGACCAACCAACAAATTACACTGGTGCTCGGGAAGACAGGTGAGGGGG
Organism: Petrolisthes cinctipes; assembly: GCA_033782935.1. Lineage (NCBI taxonomy): Eukaryota > Metazoa > Arthropoda > Malacostraca > Decapoda > Porcellanidae > Petrolisthes > Petrolisthes cinctipes. Next base: position 6,328 of record JAWQEG010005924.1, on the reverse strand, counting down.
AGCGGCAGTCAACTCAACCCCTTTGCCTTGTCCCGGTCATGAAAGTAACGACATGCACCATTATTGAAAAGAATATTGCTGGAGGTTATAATTCAGGTCAAGAGGTGTTCAGAGTACCTTAACCAAAGTGCATAAGTATCTAGGTAGCTCTGTAAATTGAAGAATGGTGCGTGTAAATGAATCATTATAATGAAAATTATGATGATGTTAATAATAATAATAATAATAATAATAATAATAATAATAATAATAATAATAATAATAATAATAATAATAATAATAATAATAATAATAATAATAATAATAATAATAATAATAATAATAATAATAATAATAATAATAATATTTAGATTAATAGAAATAAGCAAACAAAAGTAAAAACAAATCAACAAAAACGAACTAAAAACATAAGATCCTCATGAATTTCATATACGAGTGAGTATGAATAATAACAATATTCCTATCTACTTTACTTTACAAGCCCCCAACAAAGTATAGTCACCATTATTCTTAAACCGAATATTTATTACACATTCGCCTGACGTCCACATAACTTACGATACACAAGGTCCATGCAAAACCACTGAACGAAATTTTTACCTCACCGAACTAAGCAGCAACGAGAGAGAGAGAGGGAGAGAAACAACAACCGATTTTATAGAAGAAAATAAAATCTGAGTGGGTGGCTTTTCTCTGCCCTCTTTCCCCTCTCTGCTTTCTTCCTCCTTCCCTCCCTCCCTCCTTCCTTCCAGTTGCTTCCCTTCCTGCTCCTTAATCCCCGGGTCATCAGGGGTATTGGTTTGTATCATTAGTGGGAAAGGAAAGGAAAGGCAAGAAAGGATGGTCAATGTTTAGAAGACAGTGGGATAGCCCGGAAAGAGACAGAGACAGAGACAGAGACAGAGAGACAGAGACAGAGACAGAGACAGAGACAGAGACAGAGACAGAGACAGAGACAGAGACAGAGACAGAGACACAGAGACAGACAGAGACAGAGACACAGAGACAGACAGAGACAGAGAGAATGGTACAGTTTGATTGAACGTATGAAGAGAGTGAACAGGCGTGGGAGGAAATAAAGGACAAAATGAAAAATAGCTTGAGGGAGCATCAGCCAGTAAAGAAAGTCAGAGCGAGTAGAATGAGGGTTTGGGAGGGCGTGGAAAGATATGTGAGGTAATGAGGGATGTGGGAAGGCGTGGGAAAATGTGAGAGTAGAAAAAGGAGTGTGGGAGGGAGTGGAAAGATGTGCGAGTAGAAAAAGGAGTGTGGGAGGGCGTGGAAAGATGTGCGAGTAGAAAAAGGAGTGTGGGGGGGAGTGGAAAGATGCCCGAGGAAATGAATGAGTGACAGGAAATAATATGAACATGGAAGGGAGGGAAGGGATAGCGGCTACTGGGAGCATATTGCAATAGAAGAACAAGGAGAGCGTGAGTATAAGACTAAGAGAAAAAGAGGGAAGAGAAAAATATATGCAGTATATAAATAAAGAGCGTAGGAGGGACGGAGGAGGAGGAGGAGGAAGAAGAGAAGGACATGGAAGAACACAGAAGGGAGGGAGCTGTGCGTGGGAGAGAGGTGAGGGAGCGAGGCGTGGGAGAGAGGTGAGGGAACGAGGGAGCGAGGGAAAGCTATACGTGGGAGAGAGACGAGGGAGCGAGGGAACGAGGGAAAGAGAGAGCTATACGTGGGAGAGAGGTGAGGGAACGAGGGAAAGAGAGAGAGCTATACGTGGGAGAGAGGCGAGGGAACGAGGGAGCAAGGGAACGAGGGAGCGAGGGAAAGGGGGAGCTATGCGTGGGAGAGAGGCGAGAGAAGGAGGGAGGGAAGGAGGGAGGGAAGGAGGGAGACCAAGTTAGTGATGGACTATTATTATGTATTCCGGTGCAGAGCTTATCCCCAGTGACTGGATGGCTGGCTGACTTACCCTGCCTGCCCTGCAAATTGATAATGGTGATGGCAGTGTTTGGGGTCCAGCAGGGTCAGGGTCGAGTGTAGGGGAGGGGAGGGGAGGGAAGGGGAGGAGAGGGAAGGGAGGGGAGGGGAGGGTAGGGGAGAGTAGGGGAGGGTAGGGGAGGGAAGGGGAGGAGAGGGGTGGGAAGGGTGTGTATTGGTGAGGAGGGGTGTGTGTGTGTGTGTCTTGGTGAAGGAGGAAGGGAGGGGTGTGTATTGGTGAAGGGGTTATGGTGTGTATTGGTGATGGGGTTGAGGTGTGAGGTGTGTATTGGTGAGAGGGCTGAGGTGTGAGGTGTGTATTGGTGAGAGGGTTGAGGTGTGAGGTGTATTGGTGAGAGGGTTGAGGTGTGAGGTGTATTGGTGAGAGGGTTGAGGTGTGAGGTGTGTATTTGTGAAGGAGTTGGGTGGGGTAGGGTGTGTATTGATGAGGGGGTTGAAGTGTGTGTGGTTATACATTGGTCGAGTGGGAGTGATGAGGGTCTGAGTGATGAGGGTGGTTGTTGTGGTGAGGGTGGTAGTGGTGAGGGTGGTAGTGTTGTTGAGGTGGTGGGAGGGAGGTTCTGGTGGTGGTGATTGTGTTTATTTTCAGCCATGGGTAGAGAGAGTGTGTGTAGGGGTGGGGGGAATCAGGGTGGTGGTGAAGGTGTGGGAGACTGTGTGTTATTAGGGTTTTAATGGGTGTGGGTGAGTGGGAAGAGAGAGTGTGGGGGGGAGGGGGGAATCAGGGTGGTGGTGAAGGTGTGGGAGACTGTGTGTTATTTGGGTTTTAATGGGTGTGGGTGAGTGGGAAGAGAGAGTGTGTGGGGGGGTGGGGGGGGGGTGAGAAATGGTGAGTGTGGGAGTACAGGAGAAGTGGTTGAATGAAAAGAATGATAATGAAGAGCATGCATTTCATCATTCCTCTTATTCAGAACACACACACACACACACACATCCTGAAACAAACACACACACACACACACACACACACACACACACACACATTCTGAAACACACACACACACACACACACACACACACATCCTGAAACACACACACACACACACATACACACACACACACACACACATTCTGAAACACACACACACACACACACATCCTTCATGAAACACACACACACACACACACACACACACACACACACACACAATCCTTCATGAAACACACACACACGTACATTCTGAAACACACACACACACACACACACATCCTGAAACACACATACAAGCACCTCCCCCCCCCAAACACATACAATATATCTTTTCTGTACAATACATTCCTCTGTCTACTCAGTGTCGCTACATCTTTTGTGTGCTGGGGAGTCATTTCACAGTCAGGTGGTCAGGAACGTAGCCAGGGGCCTCAATATAAAGGGGCACGAACCACTCCTTCCATCATCTCATAGAAAAAGGGGCACGTATTCTATAGATCAAGGAGCGAGGACTTTTTTCTTTTATGCTTCTCTTCAACATGAGTCTCTGGGAAATATGAGGGCAATATTCCTGTCATTAAGTTTCATTCATGTTTCCATATATTGCAATCACTATGGTTCTAATGACTGATGACTTTAATGGGGAGTAACCTATTTTTATGGTATATCGGAAGGCTACTTACTGATTCCTCCAAAAAAACTATGCCAGGAAACAGAACCCTCTCCATATGGAATTGTACAGTACAGGGGATGTGTTTTATAGGTGAATTTGGAGGCCTACATTGACTCCAAATTGACCACAAAAGGCTGCTTCCCTTAAATAACAGATGATTCCTCCAGAAAAATTATGCCAGGAAACAGAACCCTCCATATGGAATTATACTAGGGATGTGTTTTAAAGGTGAGTTTGGAGGCCTACATTGACTCCAAATTGACCACAAAAGGCTGCTTCCCTTAAATAACAGATGTGTATATACTGTATTGTTTATTATTGTTGTTGAAGTGGATGCAGGCAGCTGTGTACAGAACTAAAACACAGGGCGAAGTGCCGAGGCGTGCGTATATCTTTTTATCGTGTAATAGTGTTACGTGTTTACAAATATACAACACACCAATGCAACATAAAAACATTCACTGGGTATGCAATGAAGCACACACACACACACACACACATCCTGAAACAAACACACGCACACACACACACACACACACACACACAATCACACACAATCACACACAATCACACACACACACACACACACACTATATATATATATATATATATATATATATATATATATATATATATATATATATATATATATATATATATATATATATATATATATATATATATATATATATATATATATATATATATTCGGTACGGCACTCACTGAACGCGTCAAATAAAAAAAAAAAAAAAAAATAATAATAATAATATACTGGAATTGCCATGCAGTTGTAGGGAAAAGGAATATTACCGACCGACCACAAAACACAACATCAGTTAATGGTATACCAGCCCGAGATTTTATGACGTTTGGTGGGTTTATGATCAACCACGGAAAACCTCATATTCAGGCACAAATTGCTTCAGTTCCGTCACACAGAGAATAATGGACAAACGGGTGAGCATTGACTAGACGGACTACCTCAACTTAGTAGCCCTTTTAACTGGTAGTGTGTGTGTGTGTGTGTGTGTGTGTGTGTGTGGGTGTGTGTGTGTGTGTGTGTGTGTGTGTGTGTGTGTGTGTGTGTGTGTGTGTGTGTGTGTGTGTGTGTGTGTGTGTGTGTGTGTGTGTGTGTGTGTGTGTGTGTATCGTGTGTGTGTGTGTGTGTGTGTGTGTGTATCGTGTGTGTGTGTGTGTGTGTGTGTGTGTGTATTGTTTGTGAGTGTGCATCATGTCTGTGTTTGTATGTGTGTGTGTATGTCAAAGCTTTCTCTCTATCTAATTGAGGTCGTCTGTGGTTAGTCCCTCTCTCTTCTTAATTCCCTTTCCCTGCCAACCTCTTTTTAGCTTCATCTACACTCCCTCCTTCCCTCTCCCCTCCCAAATCACCCCTCCCCCCCCCCCCACTCTGTCTCTCCTTCCTCTTTCTCTCTTCTCCTCTATCTCTCTTCCTCTGTCTCTCTATATTTTACTTTCTCCTACCAAGAATTTCATCCACCTTCGTGTTGCCGTGAAGGACCCCCCCACACCCCCACCCCCACCCCTCCTCCGAAGACTGCAGGAGGTTCTGGCGTAGGGAGGGGGAGGAAGAGGGGAAGGGAAGGCAGAGGGGAAGGGGAGTAGAGTGAGAGGGAGATGGGAGGGTTAGGGAGATGGGGAGAGGAAGAAAGGGGGAAGGGGAGGAAGAGAGAAATAGAGATGGGAGGGGTATGGAGATGAGAAGGGGAGGAAGAGGGGAAGGGGAGGAAGAGGGGAAGGGGAGGAAGAGGGGAAGGGGAGGAAGAGGGGAAGGGGAGGAAGAGGGGAAGGGGAGTAGAGTGAGAGGGAGATAGGAGGGGTAGGAAGATGGGGAGAGGAAGAAAGGGAGAATGGGAGGAAGAGAGAAATGGAGATGGGGAGGAAGAGGGGATGGGGAGGAAGAGGGGATGGGGAGGAAGAGGGGAAGGGGAGTAGAGTGAAAGGGAGATGGGAGGTGTAGGGAGAGGAGAGGGAGAAGAGAGGGAAGGGGGAGGGAGAGGAGAGGGAGAAGAGAGGGAAAGCGGAGAGAGAGAGAGAGAGAGAGAGAGGTGACTGGTACGTGCTCAAGGGTCCCCTCCCCACGCCCACTGCACGTCCGAGTGTGTGTACGTGACGAGTGTGTGTACGTGACGAGTGTGTGTACGTGACGAGTGTGTGTACGTGACGAGTGTGTGTACGTGACGAGTGTGTGTACGTGACGAGTGTGTGTACGTGACGAGTGTGTGTACGTGACGAGTGTGTGTACGTGACGAGTGTGTGTACGTGACGAGTGTGTGTACGTGACGAGTGTGTGTACGTGACGAGTGTGTGTACGTGACGAGTGTGTGTACGTGACGAGTGTGTGTACGTGACGAGTGTGTGTACGTGACGAGTGTGTGTACGTGACGTCTGTGGGCGAACAAATCCGAACATAGTGGAACAAATCTGTATACACCTCGTTTTTTACTGTCTCTCTTTCCCTCTCTTTTTTTCCGTCTCTCTTTCCCTCTCTTTTTTCCAGTCTCTCTCCTTCTCTTTCTCCATCTTTCTTTCTTTCTCCATCATTCTCTCTTTCCCCCCCCCCTCCTTCCCTCTCTGAAGAGCAAAAAGAGACTTCCTCGGGTCATAAGGGGCGCTCAAACCCTTATTAATGTTTTGACTATTATCTTTGCAGGCAGTAAATACAGTCACTCTTCTACCAGGGAAACACGTCCATAGTGAACATATTATTTACTATTTCTTACAACAAAATTTTTTATACAACAACAAG
>JAWQEG010005923.1:0-67509 GCA_033782935.1 Petrolisthes cinctipes | reverse complement strand
AACTAACAATACTGCACCACAACTACCAATACCACCACCACTACCAATACCACCACCACTACCAATACCACCACCTCCACTACCAATACCACCACCTCCACCACCACATCCACCACCAATACCACAATCATCACCTCGACCAATACCACCACCAACTCTACTAATACCACCTTCACCACCACCACCTCCACCACCAACAATACCACCTCCACCACCACCACCGTTGATGTTGTGTGTCTGGATGGGAGGTATGAGAATGAATGAGATGTATAGTTCAGAGTGGACAGTTTGGAGTGATGGTGCGAATGGTGAAGGTTGATGTGTGTGGACGGGATGAGTTAGTAGCATTTATGTTTAAGGGGATATATAGCACATTGTTTTAGGTGATAAATCTGGAGTAAATGATTCCTCCAAACTATTCCAGGCAACAGGATACCATTATTTTTCTTCATCTGGGTGTGTTTCCTGGCATACTTTGGAGGAATCAAGGCACTCTAATCTATCAAATGCATACCATCTCCTTAATTAAGGGAGAAGTATAATGTTGGTAAATCTGGAGCAACTGATTTCCCTCAAAACTATGCCAGGAAACAGACGAACTAATGGTAAATAGTAAGGGATTTGTTTCCTGGCAAAGTTTAGAGGATTCAGTAGCCAACCAAATTACTTAAGGAGAATAACTTATTATGGGAAATTGGTAGGGCTAATGATTCCTCCAAACTGTGCCAGGAAACAGAACCCCTCCATATGGAATTATACAGGGGATGTGTTTTTTAGCTGAGTTTGGAGGCCTACATTGACTCCAAATTGACCACAAAAGGTTGATTCCCTTAAACAGGATATAGGGATTTTGCGTGTGGCATTTCGTGTGTACCTTCGCTTTACTTTGTTGAATTCATCTCCATTACAAATAAAGTTGGATTGTTATGATAAGGAAAGGTGAATGTAAATAATGAACAGAAAAGAAATGGTATGTAATTAAAACAGTAAAATTGTGTATGATAACTTTATGACCAATAACTAAAACATATCATGATACAATTAATGTGATCATTGATTGCAAATTAAAAAAAAAAAAAAAAAAAAAAAAAACAGATAATTATTAGATATTCTTGAGAGCACGAGATGATATGAGACAAACAATGAAGAATTTTTATATATCGGCTGCTCCTTCAGTATTAAGGAAAATGAGAATTGGTGGCTTCTGGTCCCTCCTGAGTATGCCACAAAACAAACTCCATTAAGGGGGTGCGGGAATAGGGGGACAGGCTTGGGGGGGGGTTTAAGGGGGTGCGGGAGTAGGGGACAGGCTTTGGGCAGTGCGGGAGTAGGGGGACAGGCTTGGATGGGGGGGGGGTTATGGGGGTGCAGGAACAGGGGACAGGCTTTCTACCCCCCCCTTTCAAGCCTGTCCCCTTATTCCCGCACCCCCAAACCCCCCCCCCCCCAAGCCTGTCCCCCTACTCCCGCACCCCCTTAGTTAATGTAGGTGGTGTTTCGTGGCAATGTTTGAAGGACTCACTAACCTCCAATTTTCTGACAACATCACGGGGTCCTTAATTAAGCAAGACATTTTCTATAGAAGGTCTAATGGTTTGCAATGGTTACTTACTCACTTTCTGATACTGACAATTAATTAATGGGAACCGCAAAAGGCGATGAATGTCCTGTTACTCATAAAGTCCATTAATTATTGTAACCATAATTTACATATACAAACTTTTTACTAATTCTTCAGTACTTATTGTAACTATAACTAATATTCACAAACCTTCCTAAGTAATGTATTAATTAGGATATTAAAAACTGATATATAACACACAAACGCTAATATAATTTTGTATATGCATGAGAATTAAAAATGAAAATATATATTACGACTCGTCCACTTTTACAGAATCCAACGTAAAATATTTTAGCAATAATTCATTCACTGATAAAGCTTGCAGTCTGTGGCAAAAAAAAAAAAAAAAAAAAAAAAAAAAAAAATGCATATATGAAAAAATAATTAGGCAGCAGAAATCTAGACAAAATACGAGGATGGAATGGAAGGGGATGAAAAAAGTGCAACGTATTGGTACAAAGTTTATTATTGTTTGCTTTACTCTTGTTGTTGTCGTGGCTAGGATGGGTAGGATGATCTGTGGTATGTGGATTAAATCAAACTGACAAATAACTCTAATTAATAAGTGGTAATGTGAGTGTATTGGTTGGTGTAGTGTGTGTGTGTGTGTGTGTTTTTTTTTTTTTTTTTTTTTTTTTTTACCTCAACCTTGGGACTGTAGGCTGTAAGTGGACCGTGACTCTTGCGAGGCCCTGAGATTAGTGAGTGTGGCACTAGATGAGTCAGCGGACCTTCATGGTGTTGGTAGCTTCTCTACTATCCCACTAGATGACCACACCTTATTTATACATGTCAGTATCAGGAGTGTGTGTGTATGTGCTGGGGGGGGGGGCGTGTGTGTGTGTGTGTGTGTTGGGGGGCGTGTGTGTCACGACGTCCGAACTGGTACCCAGCCACAGAGGGAGAGAAGTGAGGGTAATTCCCAAATACTGCAGATGTTATGGTACCAGTGAGGGTGTTATACGACGTTAGTGCCTGAAACTCAAATCGAAAGAGTAAATATTCTCAGACCTTCACCTGAGAGGAATCGATCTCCCGACTTATACGTTACGAATCCAGAACACTAAACACTCGGCCAACTCCCCTACATATGAGTTTTCATATATATAGGAATAATATAATTGTGTTTATAGTTATTATCTTCTCAGCTGAACACAGTATATAGTGTATATGCTTTACTTTGTGTGTGTGTGTGTGTGTGTGTGTGTGTGTGTGTGTGTGTGTGTGTGTGTGTGTGTGTGTGTGTGTGTGTGTGTGTGTGTGTGTGTGTGTGTAAAAAACGAATATTCATAGTGGTTTGTCTTTTTTCGTTATTAAAACTTTGCATTTGTTATAACTACATCCTGGTTAGGTTGTTAATTAGTCACATTTAATATTGAAGATTTTTCAATTAAATATTCCTCCCTCCAATTAACTATCACTTTCCGTACACTTGTTCCATCATTCGCATCCTCTTACAACCCTTCATTAATGTTTTTGCGTGTTTTTATATATTTATTTATTTACACATGCACACACAGTCAGTCTCTCAAGTTGACACACACACACACACACACACACACACACACACACACACACACACACACACACACACACACACACACACACACACACACACACACACACACACATATCACCTCCACAACCAGTATCTCCGTTTAACACACACACGCATCACCCTCATCACTTCCACAGCCAGATTTAACACACACACACACACACACACACACACACACACACACACACAGAGTATCTCCATTTAACACACAACACACACACACAACTAGTATCTCCGTTTAACACACAACACACACACACAACCAGTATCTCCGTTTAACGCACAACTCACACACACACACACACACATCACTCCCATCAAATCTAGGCGTATCTCCAGCACCTGACACCCAACATACCAATCGTGTTTAATAATCCCCGCTGCAGCTCGTCGCGACACACGACAATAACCTCACTTTCTCTCATAATTTAATTCCCCGTGATGGGTCCGCAGCGAGAGATACGCGTTTTGGACGAGTGTTTTGGGCCATAAGTGCAATTGAAGCGTTCTATATAGCAGAGAGGGTGAGGGTATAATTACGATTGATATGTACTGTACAGTTGGCCACAAGAATTCTTACACAGGCTATTTGTTAAGAGAGGTCCTTATTATGGAAATGTCTCAACGAATGGTCCCCCAAGTGACTGCAAAACAACACACCTAATAATAATAATGTTGTATTGCAGTTACGTAGTCTTAAATTTTCTGTGTTATAAACCCTAAAACTAAAAAAGCATATGTACGAATTCTTGTAGGCAATAGTACGTGTTGTGAACAGGTGTGTAACAGGTAATTATTGTGATACATCGTAGAGAGAGACGGGTGTTCTGTACAGGTAACCAGCTCTAGTTACGATGCATTACTATGTGTGTAAACTTTTCAGGAATTAAGGTAAAGTAAGTCAGTGAATATGATAGTGATACTTTTAATTCTTAACCAGTCAGTGGCAATTTCATTAAGGGACCCTGTGATGTAGTCAGAAAATTGGAGGTAAATGAGTCCTTCAAATATTGCCACGAAACACCACCTATATGAAAGGACCGTGTTTCGTGGCATGGTCAAATGGAATCAGAAGCCTGCAATTTCCATACACGATAACAGGGTCCTTAAACAAAGTAAAATAAGGCAATAAATATGATAGTAATATTTTTAACCCTTAAATAACTGGTGACGATCTCAACATCTTATTTTTCTACAGACAAATACTGTACCATATAATCATAATCTGTATAGGTGTTGTGAAGGGGAGATTATATTGACACAATCAACAGGTATGATGCTTGTTAAGAATGGAAGATTTGCACAACAATATAATGCTGAAGGCGACTGAGTGTTGCGTTGTGGAGTTTTCTTTATTATATTATACTTACTGCCTTCAGCGTGATGTTGAGAAATGCTATATTTTCCTATACGTGTGATTTGATTAATTAAAGGGAGAATCAATTGTTGGTAAATTGGATGGCTACTGCCAGGATTCCTCCTAACAATGCCAAAAAACAGACGTCTGTAGTGGTATGTTCTGGTAGGGGATTTGTTTCTTAGCATAGTTTGGAGGACAGAGTCCTTCCAATATACCAACAGAAGAACCTCCCCTTAAATTTATATTTATTTCTGTTATATATCGTGTTGTTGGGATCGTAGTTTAATTATGGTCAGAGTTTTAATAATCTGTGTTATGGTGTGTCAGTTAGTCAATCAGTTAGCCAGCTAGTTAGTCAGTCAGTCAGGCATTCAGTCTGTCAGCCAGTCAGTCAGTCAGTCAGTCAGTCAGCCAGCCAGCCAGCTAGTCAGTCAGTCAGTCAGTCAGTCAGTCGTGTGTCAGTGTAGGAGAGTTTCGTTCTGAAAGTCGTGTGAAAGAATATACGCATACGATGGCTTGGTAACGGAACGATAACTCCCTAGACACACTACAGAACCATCGTATCGGTACAAGGCCATCGTATACACCACGGATATTCTTGCTTACGACCCTAAATGACATAAGTTACTCTAGATATTGTTGGCAAATTAAAAATAAGCAGCCAATTGATTTCCCCCCCCAAAAAAAAAATAATAAAAACAAAATAATAATAATAATAATAATAATAATAATAATAATAATAATAATAATAATAATATACCAGAATACCTGCAGACTTTATAGAGGATTGTGTGATGCATGTGGGGGTCTGGTGAGGAGTTTGTGTGCTGGGCTTTCTATTCAGGAACGTTGGTAAATGGAGGGCAAGTTATGATGCAGATTTCCCCGGCTCTAGTGTGACTTAATGCAGAATATAACGTGCAGTTGTTGTTGTGGTTTGTGGTTTGGGGCCCATGCCTCCAGAGTGGTCACACACACACACACATCTTTCTCAGTCTTCCAAGTAAGGTACAATCACGAGCACTAATAAATATACAGCTTTTGGTTGAAGCTTTGAACAGTCCAATAAATCACAAACGAAGTAATATATTCCAATGGAGATCTTTTTTATTGTGCATTTATTTACTGTCTTTAGGTATTCGAAGCACACCTGAATACTTACTATAGTGCTCGTGACTGTACACTTGAATACACATATCCGTGGTACAGTTGCTGGTGTGTTTAGTGAGAATTATGTGGTAAAAGTTTGATTGCATACAGTATAATTATGTTAGTGATGTATTTACCACTCTTGCAATAGTTAGTGATATTTTTTAGAGATTATTGGTACAGTAGTTTGGTTTGGTCTACTTGGCAACACCCTAAACATTGCATTAATCTGTTGGTCTCAGATTGACTTTCTACCAAGGGGAAAATTATGGTTTGTTCATGTAAATTTATTTGCGTCTGTGTGTGTTTATGTGTGTGTTTATGTCTGTGTGTGTGTGTGTGTGTGTGTGTGTGTGTGTGTGTTTGTGTGTGTGTGTGTGTGTGTGTGTGTGTGTGTGTGTGTGTGTGTGCGTGTGTGTGTGTGTGTGTGTGTGTGATCTGAACTCATATATATGTAAATATTTTTCTGTATTTTATGTTCTTTGTTACACACCTCATTCATCAGCATCTTGTAAACTATTATTTTCTTCATAATTACTTTTGTAAATCAATACCATTAGTAGAGACTTTGCATTTACCCTTCACAACTGTTTCCTGACTTTTTTTTTTTTATATAACTAACTGACCATCAATATTACTTGGCGTTCCTTTTTACAGAACGCATTACGGCTCTGCCCTCAAGGGAGATGTACTGATGATAAAACTCGTCGCCATATCCTGTTTCCTGAGAGCTTTCGTTATTGTTGTGTTGGCGTTTTAGTGTGATACAATTATTATTACCTTTCTCAGTTTATGAAGGAGGGTGTGTTGTTTGTAATATGAATACACCACTTTAGCTTTATTTATTTTGTCCCTTCTTGTTAGTTGTCGTAAAAGGTGATTAAAAGGGTCTTTCACTTCTCCAACTCTCCCTTTTTTTTTTTTCATATGTTACCTTTATGTGCTTACTGTCTCATCTCTCAATCACCTTCTTCCCCGGGCGCCATATGACCTCGCTGTTGCGGCGCCTAATATCAGTCAACCAATCAATCAACCTTCTTGTTAGCATATTCATATCATTGGTCACTCCATCGATTGCAAGAATATCCATGGTGTTTACGATGATACGATGGCACTGTATCTATCTGGTCTATGGAGTCATCGTATCGGTACCACGCCATCGTAAACACTACCATGGATGTTCTTGCATTACAAACCCGTTGATTAAGGGGGTAGTACAGTGTCGGTAAATCTGGAGCAAATGATTCCTCCAAACTATTCCAAGCAACAGGGCACCATTACTTTTGTCAACCTGGTCCTGTTTTCTGGCATAGTTTGGAGGAATCACGGCTCTCCAGTGTACCAAAAGTATACTATCTATCTATCTATCTATCTATCTATCTATCTATCTATCTATCTATCTATCTATCTATTCCCTTAACGCCGAGGATCTAAGAGTTTACACTGATAAGATATAAAGGCGACAAGACACACCTGGTTTGATTACACGCCCTCAGTAAGACAAGCATCCGCACCTCTTCAGTTAATGGTTTTAGTTTGATCACTGCACTTCCTATTATTCCGACAAACAACTCCAGACCACTTCCCAGTCATTGATTCGTTGCTTCATCTTGTGTGCAGGTGGAAATGACAAGTTATTTTTGTCTCTTACTTTTTTTTTTTCTGAGGGATGAACTGTCGCAACACACGTCCACCTGAATCAGTGAGCGAGCATAGCCAATCCTCTCTATTCAGTGAGATGTGTACCTTGGGAATATCAGCTCATGGTGTCTCAGAGATTATTGCTGGAGGAAATATATGAACAGAGGGAAATCACACGCTGATATCATCCTATTTCACACTTACGTAGGGCTACTGATCTCTCCAGAGTGTCAAAAAAAAAAAAAAAAAAAAAAAAAATATATATATATATATATATATATATATATATATATATATATAAATATATATATATATATATATATAAATATATATATATATATATATATATATATATATATATATATATATATATATATATATATATATATATATATATATATATATATATATATATTAGTTTAGTATGCAAGTAGTGGAATTGTTTTATTGGAGTGTTTTGGCGAATCAGTAACCCTCGAATTCACTCTGATATAAATGGGAAAAATTGACACTGCTGACTGCCGTGGGTGTCAATGTTGATAGGTCTGCAATTAGATTCTGAAGTTGTGTCAGTTATCACCAGAAGTCACTCACTATAATAACATCGATAGTTGTGGAGAATTGTTTACTGTTCAAATAATAAATATGGCTTTCGTGGGAGCTGTAGATAGACTTGTATTATAAAGCTGTGTATTAATGATGAAAATGTTGTGTTGGTTACATCATAGGCCTAATGAATATAAATTATGCACTAACTTTTGTCTGGTGGCAGTGAACATGATTTTAGAATATATGAGAGAGAGAGAGAGAGAGAGAGAGAGAGAGAGAGAGAGAGAGAGAGAGAGAGAGAGAGAGAGAGAGAGAGAGAGAGAGAGAGAGAGAGAACACACATGTATATATAAATAAATAGATTACATATCCAGGAGGCAGTATAAAGGTGTGATGTGTGTTTCACTTGGCCTGGTGCCCTGAGGGTTGGTCCGCCCCCTGCCCCACCCTGGCCCCGCCCTTGCTGCTGGGGCGGGGCGGGGCACTCCAAGGGGCGGGACTTACACCTGCGCCTCTCTTGCTGCCGACACGCGTTTTTTCCTACAGGTAACCCCAACTCCCCCCCCCCTCCACCAATACCCCCTCCCTCCCCCCACCTCCACCCCTCCCTCCACCAATCCCCTCCCTCCCCCACCTCTATCCCTACCTCCACCAATCCCCTCCCTCTCCCCACCTCTACCCCTCCCTTCACCACCTCTACCTCTCCCTCCACCACCTCTACCTCTCCCTCCACCACCTCTGCCCCTCCCTCCACCAATCCCCTCCCTCCCCCCACCTCTACCCCTCCCTCCACCAATCCCCTCCCTCTCCCTCCACCACCTCTACCCCTCCCTCCATCAATACCCTCTCCCTCCCTCCATCAATACCCTCTCCCTCCCTCCATCAATACCCTCTCCCTCCCTCATCTAATCTTTCCCGTTCTCTCTCACCTCCCCTTCACCCCTCCCCTCCCCTTCACCACTCCCCTCCCCTTCACCACTCCCCTCCCCATCACCTCTCCCCTCCCCTCACCCTCCCTTTCCTCTCTCTTCCTGCTTTCCATTCCCTTTCCCTTCCCGTCTTCGCCTTATGCTTCCCTCTCCATATTTCCATACCTCCCTCTCCCCATCATTATTTTTACACCTATCCCTCTCGTCCCTCTCCTATCACCTGTTTTCCCTCTCCCTTTCATTTTTTCTGATGTTCATACTGGTTACATGGTTTTCCTTCCTATCTTCTACCATTCCTTTTTTTTCATCCTCTCCTCTCTCCCTCCTCTCCTTTCCTTCCATTCCCTTTTTTTCGTCCTCTCCTCTCTCTCTCTCCTCTCCTTTCTTTCCATTCCCTTTTTTTCATCCTCTCCTCTCTCCCTCCTCTCCTCTCCTTTCCTTCCATTCCCTTTTTTTCATCCTCTCCTTTCTCCTTCATCTCCTTTCCTTCCCTCATCTGTCCTTCCCTTCTCTTCCTCCTCCATCTCCTTCCCTTCTCTTCCTCTTCTGTCCATTCCTTTCTCTCCCTCATCTGTCCTTCCCTTCTCTTCCTCTTCTGTCCTTCCCTTCTATCTCTCTTCTGTCCTTCCCTTCTCTCCCTCTTCTGTCTTTCCCTTCTCTCCCTCTTCTGTCCTTCCCTTCTCTCCCTCTTCTGTCCTTCCCTTCTCTCCCTCTTCTGTCCTTCCCTTCTCTCCTTCTTCTGTCCTTCCCTTCTCTCCCTCTTCTGTCCTTCCCTTCTCTCCCTCTTCTGTCCTTCTATTTTCTCCCTCTTCTGTCCTTCTATTTTCTCCCTCATCTCCTTCCCTTCCCTCCCTCATCTACTTCCCTTCCCTCCCTCATCTACTTCCCTTCCCTCCCTCATCTCCTTCCCTTTCCTCCCTCATTTCCTTCCCTTCCCTCCCTCATCTCTCTTTCCCTTCCTTCCTTCCTCTTCCTCTGTCACGACCACCATCACTGTTTTATTTATTGTTTTTATTTTTTATTTTTTCACAATGAGAGGAAGGTTCATAATGTTACAACGTTAGATGTGTGACAATCTCGAGTGTTGGTAAAATATAAAACAGTCCACTGCATGTTTCAATATGTTTGTTATGAGATATATCGTAATTTTTATAATAAATGAAAGAACATATCTCGGCCTACTTAGTTGTACACTGAAAAAAAATATATATAAAATATCATAAGCCTCCAGTATACACAAGTGATTTTTTTTTTTTTTTTTTTTTTTTTTTATAGTTTCAGAAAAGCCAGGGATATCAGATAACAGGTGTTGTGTTGTTGTACAATATTATATGACAAGTATGTTGTTGTATAAATTACAGGTGTGGTGTTGTTTTAATGACAGGTGTGTTGTTGTATTATAGGTGTGTTGTATTAATGGCAGGTGTGTGGTGTTGTATAATTGGCAGGTGTGTTGTATTATATGACAGGTGTGTTGTATTGAGGACAGGTGTGTTGTTGCATCAAATGACAGGTGTGGTGGAACATCAAATGACAGGTGTGGTGGAACATCAAATGACAGGTGTGTTGTATTGAGGGCAGGTGTGTTGTTGCATCATATGACAGGTGTGTTGTTGCATCAGATGACAGGTGTGTTGTTGCATCATATGACAGGTGTGTTGTTGCATCATATGACAGGTGTGTTGTTGCATCAGATGACAGGTGTGTTGTTGCATCATATGACAGGTGTGTTGTTGCATCATATGACAGATGTGTTGTTGCATCAGATGACATGTGTGTTGTTGCATCATATGACAGATGTGTTGTTGCATCAGATGACAGGTGTGTTGTTGCATCAGATGACAGGTGTGTTGTATTGAGGGCAGGTGTGTTGTTGCATCATATGACAGATGTGTTGTTGCATCATATGACAGGTGTGTTGTTGCATCATATGACAGGTGTGTTGTTGCATCATATGACAGATGTGTTGTTGCATCATATGACAGATGTGTTGTTGCATCATATGACAGATGTGTTGTTGCATCATATGACATGTGTGTTGTTGCATCATATGACAGGTGTGTTGTTGCATCAGATGACAGGTGTGTTGTTGCATCATATGACAGGTGTGTTGTATTGAGGGCAGGTGTGTTGTTGCATCAAATGACACGTGTGTTGTTGCATCATATGACAGGTGTGGTGTAAGTAACATAGTGCAGTGATGAGTATAATTATAATCTATGTTCTAGTATGTTATAGTATATGTTCTAGGTTAGGTATAATGTTCTAGGTTAGCAAAGGTGAAGTATGTTATGTGTGTTGAGGTGACTGTGACCTTTTACTTCTATAGGGGAAAAGAACGTCAGTAGTCTCTCGTCCCACTTTGCTTTCTGTCTCACCTTTCATTCATCATCTGCCTCGGGCGCCATATGACCTCGCTGTTGCGGTGCCTAATATCAATCAATCAAACAATCAATCAATCGTCTCACTTTGGTGATTAAGGGGACAACTTTTCTTTCGTAAATTGAAGGGATACTGAATCCTACAAACAATGTCATAAACACAAAACTCCTATAAGTAACATTGAAGTAATTGTTTCCTGGCATAGTTTTGAGGAATCAGTAGCCCTCCAATTTACCAAAAAGAGGCTGTCCCCTCAACTTTAGCTTCTCCAAATTGACGGAATACCATGTGTCACGAAATCAGTTGTTTAGACCCCAAAATAATTGTCGTGGATAACTAACTGTACATTACACAGATCCCGACACCAGGCTTCGGTATTTGTTTTGCCATTGTCGTATAGTTGGTGAGTACCATTTTCTTCTTCTGTCGTCAAGAGTGTCCAGTTCACTCTTTCATTTTCTAGAGATGTGTATGTACAGTCACGAGCACTAATAAGTATCCAGGTGTGCTTCGAATACCTAGAGAGACAGACAGTAAATAAATGCACAATAACATCTCCACTGGAATTATAGTTCGTTGGTGAAATGGTGGACTGTTCAAAGCTTCAAACCCAAAGCTGCTGTATACATATTAGTGCTCGTGACTGTACAACCATGGCTGATAGTGCTAGACCAGGGTCCAATGAGTGTTGGAAAGCAACTGAACAGAGTTCGAAAAAGTGAGTCTCATTAATTGTTCATATATCTTTTTGTTATGTTGTCGTGAAATGTTTCATAGTTTTAATATGTTTTTCGTTTTTCTCTGTTATTGTTCTTTGACCTTGTTTTGTTTTTACCTTGTCCGTTCATTTTATATTCATTTTCGTAGTTCTTTTCATACACATGTATATAAACACACACACACACACATACAATACGGGCGCATGCACAAGCGCACACACATATTCAAGTGGCCTAGCACATATTACTGGCGCATGCACAAGCGCACACGCATTACGGGCGCATGCACAAGCGCACACGCATACTGCATAAACTCACTAGCACACACCCACACACGAATCATTTATTGCCAAACTCCTGCTCACACACACATACATGTGAAGTATACAACGCGTCAGGATATGTCCTCAGTTTAAAATATTGTCGATTTTTCTATGTAATATTTTCGTGCGATGTTTCCGACATGTAAAGGGAAGGCTATAACATTTAAAGAAAGTGTCACCAAACTAGAGTGAAGTGAAAGCTTGAGTACCAGGCTTTAAACTGTTGTGTGTATATATATATATATATATATATATATATATATATATATATATATATATATATATATATATATATATATATATATATATATATATATATATATATATATATATATATATATATATATATATATATATATATATGTATATATACACACACAGGTGAGTGTGTATTTGTATGCCATATAGTATCAGACACACATTTCACATGTCAGAAAATAAATATAATAGATCAAGTAGGTGCCAACAAACAATAATGAGAAAGACATTGTGAATATGAAGACTGAATGAAGTCTGTGTTTATATTTATACATAAATATACATTATACATTCAAACACACATACACACACAAACAAACACACATGCCACGTGTAGGAAAGATATCAGAGCTCGGGGAAGTGTCACCATCACCACAAAAAGAGAGAGGATGTTTGTGAGCATCGAGGCTAGTTTTGATCCTGTGAGCCTCCCTGGAGCGTTAATTTGACTGAGTAGTGTTAATGCTTCATATGAATTTGATGCAGTGACGCCGGGGGCAGGTCACTCTCATCTCGCATGACTAATAAATTATTTGATGTATTTCAAATGGTGGTGTCAGTAACTTCAGGGAACGGGGGGGATAGGACAGGGTTTCAGATTTCTACCCCTCACCCCCCTTACCCCCCCTTTCTCTCCTCTCTCCAACAGTCAAGCCTTCCTCTCCTCTCTGTTCCCCTCTTCCTCTTCCTTCCTCTCTTCCTTCCTCTCTTCCTCTTCCTTCCTCTCTTCCTCTTCCTTCCTCTCTTCCTCTTCCTTCCCGTCTTCCTTCTTCCTCTTCCGTCCCCTCTTCCTTCTTCTTTCCTCTTCCTTCCCCTTTCCTCTCTCTTCCTCCCCCTCTTCCTCCCCCTCTTCCTTTTCCTCCCCCTGTCCTATCCTTTCCATCTTTTCCTTCCTCTCTCCTTTCCTTTCCACCTCTTCTTCTCTCTCTCCATTCTTTTCCATCTTTTCCTCCCCTCTCCATTCCTTTCTATCTTTTCCTCCCCTCTTCTTTCCTTTCTACCTCTTCCTCCCTCTCTTCTTTCCTTTCCCTCTTTCTCCTTTCCTATCCATATCTTCCTCCCTCTCTCCTTTCCTTTCCACCTCTTCCTCCCCTCTCCTTTCCTATCAATCTCTTCCTCTTCCTCCCTCTCTCCTTTCCTTTCCATATCTTCCTCTCCCTCTCCTTTCCCCTCCCACTCCCCGTACCTTGTTTTTCTCCATCCACTTACCTCTTTACCTCCACTTACCTCTTTACCTCCCAACGAAACACATCTATTACTTAACAAATTAATCGCCTAACCTTAACACAGGATAATACTCGTACAATAATAACCTCAATCTGCTCTGTAGGCCAAAATAGGATGCAAATCTTAAAAAAAAAAAAAAAAAAAATTACATGAATATTAAGCTTTTTTTTTAATAATCGTAGGAAATTTTTCATATTCAAGTAGGACTCGTCATGGTTGTTGATGCAAAATTATAATACGAGGAAATATTTAAAACATAGGCTATCTCTGTAATACGTATAATATCTTCTCCAACGTTGAATAGTTACGTAATTGACTCTCATTATTTCCTCTCGCTGTGTCCGTTTTCAGTCTTTTTTACATTTTTCCTTAATTTCCGTGAACCTTTAATTTAGACATGACTCTTTTTCGACAATTATTATGAATATTTTTCCGGAATTCAAGTTAGAGAACAAAACGTAAATTTATTTCTTAAACATAATGCATCAGTGTCATAAATTTTCCAGGAGTCTTTTCATATAAGATTTTTTTTTTTTTTTTTTTTTTTTTTTTTTTTTTTTTTTTTTTACAATACCTGGTAATTTTCCTGCATGTTTTTATAAAGAAGACACCAAAGTGATTTTTTTTAATTTGAATGCATAAAATCACCACCAACCTTGGGTATCAGAGTAACGGAGGAAGGTAAACACATGGGTCTTCTGTGTTGGGGTTAGGAGTGATGATGTGGGTGATGGAGGAAGGTAAACACATCGGTCTTCTGTGTTGGGGTTAGGAGTGTTGATGTGGTTGATGGAGGAAGGTAAACACATCAGTCTTCTGTGTTGGGGTTAGGAGTGATGATGTGGGTGATGGAGGAAGGTAAACACATGGGTCTTCTGTGTTGGGGTTAGGAGTGATGATGTGGGTGATGGAGGAAGGTAAACACATCGGTCTTCTGTGTTGGGGTTAGGAGTGATGATGTGGGTGATGGAGAAAAGTAAACACATGGGTCTTCTGTGTTGGGGTTAGGAGTGATGATGTGGGTGATGGAGGAAGGTAAACACATCGGTCTTCTGTGTTGGGGTTAGGAGTGATGATGTGGGTGATGGAGGAAGGTAAACACATCAGTCTTCTGTGTTGGGGTTAGGAGTGATGATGTGGGTGATGGAGGAAGGTAAACACATGGGTCTTCTGTGTTGGGGTTAGGAGTGATGATGTAGGTGATGGAGGAAGGTAAACACATGGGTCTTCTGTGTTGGGGTTAGGAGTGATGATGTGGGTGATGGAGGAAGGTAAACACATCGGTCTTCTGTGTTGGGGTTAGGAGTGATGATGTGGGTGATGGAGGAAGGTAAACACATCAGTCTTCTGTGTTGGGGTTAGGAGTGATGATGTGGGTGATGGAGGAAGGTAAACACATGGGTCTTCTGTGTTGGGGTTAGGAGTGTTGATGTGGGTGATGGAGGAAGGTAAACACATCAGTCTTCTGTGTTGGGGTTAGGAGTGATGATGTGGGTGATGGAGGAAGGTAAACACATGGGTCTTCTGTGTTGGGGTTAGGAGGGATGATGTGGGTGATGGGAGGACGAATCTATTATGTGTTTTTGTAGTGTTGTTTGGAGGCAGGTGTTGTATTTGTAAGGTGGGCCCAGTTTCTGTAAAAGAGTTGTATTGAAATGACCGACCCCGTTGTCTGTCTGTTGGGTTCTTCTGTGTTAGTAATACGTCATGGCTTCTGCTGCTACCTCGATGGAAGTTTATGGTTGGAAGAAGGAGGAGAGTTTCAGTTTCAGGAAGGGAATCTACAGTGGAAGAAGGGAAGTGGAAGGAGTAGTAAAGTAGTAGGGAGGTTAAGAGGTCTTCGAAAATGTAAAAAGGTATCACTGTAAAAAATGAAAAGTGATTTAGGTGACATAGAAACTGTATCAGATCAGAAAAGGTGGAGCCGTTTCAGATGTAAAAAAGGTGTCAGTAAAAGGTACAGTGGTTTCAGAATGGGCTGAAGTGGGATCATGTTGAAGTGGGATGGATAGTAGGGGAGGTGGAGGAGGGTCACGTCAAGAGAAGGGGACACACGAGGGGAGAACGAGCGAGGTGGACAGGTTTACGGTAGGTAGATTAATATTTTTTTTTTATTTATTTGACAATGGGCACAGCTTTCATAAACCCGAACTAACATCAAACCACAGAGAGAGTTGTGTGTAGATTTTAGGTAAAGAGAGGGAATGCTGAGTAGTAAGAGAATGCAAAGGAATCTAAAAGACCTACAAACAGCAACAGACCTAGTGATCCTTGCGAGATGGTGGGTGAGTAGCGAATAGGTAGAAGGATGACACGAGAGAGGAGATTATAGGAGTCATAGGCAGGGATAGGACAGGGATGGGAAGGTAATGTAGGCAGGGATGGGACAGGGAATGGAAGGTGGTGTAGGCAGGGATAGGACAGGGAAGTGAGGGTAATGTAGACGGGTAGGACAGGGAAGGGAAGGGTGGTGTAGGCAGGGATAGGACAGGGAAGGGAGATATGTATAGAGAAGGGAGGGTGGTGTAGGCAGGGATAGGACAGGTAAGGACAGGTATGGGAGGCTTGAAGAGGACACAGAAGGTAGGCTGGCTGGCTGGCTGTGTGGCTGGTTGGCTGGGAAGGCTGATGTAGGCTGGCTGGCTGGCTGGGGAGGCTGGCTGGCTGGCTGGGGAGGCTGGGTGGCTGGCTGGGCTGGCTGTGAACCTGAGTGTAATCCTGGAGTGAGTGTGGCCTGGGGCTGGTATGACATCTGATGCTCACCCGAGATTACCACCCCAGGGGCAGTGTTGGTCTCCCGGGCTACAAGGGCACATGTCACTCTCACACCTGTCTGACCTCGCTCGGTGGCTGGCTGTTGTCCTCACCTGGCCTGTTAGTTATTCCATACTTATATTATCACCTGATTTATTTACTCACTCACGCTTTTTATTCATTTACCACCCTCATCCTTTTTATTCATTTACTTCCCTTTCCCTTTTCATTCATTTACTCTCTTATTACCCTTTTTATTACTTTGCTCCTTTACTACCCTTTTTATTCATATTCTCTCTTACTCTTTTTATTCATTTACTCCACTTTCCCTTTTTATTCATTTACTCTTACACACTTCATTCACTATACTCTCTCACCATGCATACTAACCACACTTCCTTCTCCTCCCCTCATTCATACATCCATTCATTATTATAGTGTGGTGGG
This sequence comes from Petrolisthes cinctipes, assembly GCA_033782935.1. Lineage (NCBI taxonomy): Eukaryota > Metazoa > Arthropoda > Malacostraca > Decapoda > Porcellanidae > Petrolisthes > Petrolisthes cinctipes. Next base: position 50,589 of record JAWQEG010005923.1, on the reverse strand, counting down.
TAGTGGGAGCCTTCTACTTTACCTTACTTTCCCTCTCCTGATTATATTTGATAGTCTCACAAGGACCATTAAGTCTGTCACTGTTTGAAAGTCCTTTGTATTATTTTGTATTCCTCCTCCTCCTCCTTTCTCTTTCTCTTCTCTCCTTCCTTCTCCCCTCTCTCTTTATTTTCTCTCCTCTCTCTTGATATATAGATTTTTTACCCCTCCTCCCACTTTCTCTTTTTGTTTTCTCCTCCTTCCTGCTTTCTCTTGATCTTCTCTCCTTCCTTCCTTCCTTCCTGCTTTTTTTCTCATTCCTCCTCCTCTCTCTCTTTATTTTCTCTCCTTCCTCTTCTTGTTTTTTCTTTATTTTCCTTCCATCCTTCCTTCCTGTTGTTTTCTTCTGCATCTCGTCATTCTGTAGTGCTCCATCCCTTCCTTCCTCCCTCCCTTCCTTCCTCCCTGCCTGCCTGCCTCCTTGCTGCCTGCCTCCCTCCCTGCCTGCCTGCCTGTCTGTCTGTCTGTCTGTCTGTCTGTCTCCCTGTCTCCCTCAGTGCCTGCCTGCCTATCTCCCTTCCTCCCTGCCTGTCTGCCTGCCTCACTCCCTGCCTGTCTGTCTCCCTCCCTCCCTTCCTCCCTCTCCCCCTGTCCCCCCAGCACTCTGCCCTGCCCTCCACGTGACTCCTCCTGGGGTGACTATCAGGTAAATTACACTGTTGCGACACAGCGGCAGGTCACCCGCTTCAAATATACTGTTATACGTGCAATTGGAGTGTTCTCATGACACTACATACATACATATATGCATAAGTGCTGACATGTAAATACGAGTTTGTAAATTGTATGATGCATCGGTATATTGCATGGTGATTTATTAACAATATATGCATGACTTTTACAATATATAAGGATGCAGTGAAGGAGAAGTAGTCATAGAAAGCATGAAATTAATTTACCGACGCATTTCCCTCTTCCCTCCTGATGCTCCGTCCTGATAACAACCCACTTTTTCCCTCATTGATATTAAAATGAAGGGAAAAAAGTGAGTGCCCTCATTCTCACTCTCGTCACATTATACCGGCAGGGTTCGGATACATTTCATCATCATTTTCATTATCATCATTGAACTTGAGTCCTCGGGATGACTGGTGAGGGGAGAGGGAGGGATGAGGGGATGGAATAGGGGAGGGGAGGGGTGGTGGAAACAATAGAAATATCAGTGTCAGAGGTGTTGATTATTGAACAAATGATAGGAGATGACGAAGAGATGTTGATGCTGGTAATTATGCTTATGATAGAGAGATGAAAACTTGGTCTGAAGGAACGGAAGGACAGTGGAGAGGGGCGAGAATATATTATAGGAACTGATATAGATGGACGAAGGGTTGTGTTAAAAGATACACGAGGGGAAAGGAAAGACAATAGAGAGAGAGAGAGAGAGAGAGAGAGAGAGAGAGAGAGAGAGAGAGAGAGAGAGAGAGAGAGAGAGGAGCTTTTTAAGGGGATAGTATACATTTTTTACACTGGAGTGCCTTGATTCCTCCAAAGTATGCCAGGAAACAGGACCAGATGAGCATATTATTTTATTGTCTGGAATAATTTGGAGGAATAATTTGCTCCAGATTTACCAACACTGTACTAACCCCTTCAAAGGAACTCCAGTGTCACAACTATCAGCTACTATTTACCTACATACATTCTTGTCAACACATCCCATACACTCCTACTTTCATAACCACCACCACTATATATGTCACAACACAATACCACATCATATTACACCATAACATAATACTGTCCCTTCTCCTACCACTACCAACCCTACCACAACCCACACCACCACAACCCACACCACCACCACCCACACCACCACCACTACCATTACCAACACAACTACTACCATCCCTACTACTACCTACACTACCACTACCCACACCACACCACCACCAACACTACCATTACCAACACTACTACTACCATCCCTACCACTACCAACACTACCACTACCATCCCTACCACTACCAACACTACCACTACCCACCCACCCACCACAACCACCAGTACCTACACTACCACTACCCACCCTCCTATCACCACTACCACTACCCACCCTAACGACAGCCAACACCCGTCTCCCAACCCACCCCACCCCATCCCCATTCTCTATATCTAATCAAAGCCAGTAGGCCGGCAGGGTTGGGTTGGGGTGGGGGAGGATTAGCACCATCAACAACACAGGCATATACATTAATTAATTACGCCGTAAGACCAACTCCAGCGGCCGTCCTTTTGCCTCATACGCCCTTTATGTCCAGAACAGGCTTAGCGAGAGGCGTCCAGTTCAGTTTAATAATGCTCACAGTTTTATTACGACTGATACGCGATGCTTTCTCGGTTATTACACTTCTCGGTATATCCTCCCTCTTTGTGTTTTATCGCTCACGTAGATACCCGTTCTTCCGACGACCGGTGCGCGAAAATATCCACGCAGCTGAAAGAACACTGCCTTATATCTCAGTGCTCCCTTCGCTTACGTCTTGGGAGAGGTGTTGGGTTGGAGTGAGTAGGGAGCTATGCGTCAAAGCGGCCTCGACACCAAGCCCAGGTATCCATTAGTGTTGTGAGGCGGGGGGTACAGTGCGGGGGAGTGGGGGGGGGGGGTGGCTAGGAGTCGGAGGGGTGTACAAGTGGAAGGGAAGGGAGGCTTGGGTAGGGGGTCGAGAAAGAAAGGAGATTGTGTGTGTGTGAGAGAGAGAGAGAGAGAGAGAGAGAGAGAGAGAGAGGGAGAGAGAGAGAGAGAGAGAGAGAGAGGAGAGAGAGAGAGAGAGGGGGGGGAGAGAGAGAGAGAGAGAGGGGGGGGGAGGGGAGAGAGAGAGGGGGGGAGGGGAGAGAGAGAGGGGGGAGGGGAGAGAGAGAGAGGTAGATCCAGTTTCCAGAAGCTCTAGGGGTGAGTGATACATTATTGGCTACTTGTGTGCCCTCCACCAAGTAGTACCTACATTCAGTTAATAACCTTCACCTTGCCTGGAACGATCCGTGTGCCCCAGTCTCCATCATACATACACACCAGACCGTCCCTGATTCCTGCCAAAGTCACTATCTTCATTCAACCTTCCCCAAACCCAGGAATAGCCCTTATCTCACCCCCTCCTACTAAGTCCCCTTCCTCATCCCACCTCAGGTCCACCCCCAAGCCGTTCCCCTACCTCTCCCCCAACATCTTCCCCATTCCCCTTCCACATCCCACCTCAGATTCACCCCCCAAACCGTTCCCCTACCTCTCCCCCAACATCTTCCCCAACATTTCCCCATCCCCCGGCATAGTCCTTATCTCAGCCCTTCCTAAGTCCCCTTCCTCATCCCACCTCAACACCATCATCTGTCAAGCCCATACAAAAACTTTTATACCAGGCTGTTGTCCACTAACCCCCTGAACAACGCCCAACAAGCCCTCCCTGACTATACCTAAGCCCTCTAACATCAGTCAGTCCCTTCACACCCACTCTCCCTCAGGGGTAGGGGGCTACGAAAACCTCCCCAGTATACCTGCTTGTCGTAAAAGGTGACTAAGAGGGGCTTTCACCTCAACTGTCCATTTTTTCATCAGTTACCTTTTGTGCTTACTGTCCCACCTCTCAATCACCTTCTTCCTCGGGCGCCATATGACTTTGCTGTTGAGGCGCCTAATGTTAATTATTGAACAATGAACAATTCCCACCCACTCCCAGGCAGCCTGCTTCACTTACTCCCAAGCCCCCAGCCCAACCCACCCACCCACTCCCAAGCCTCCTGCCTTACCCATCCACTCCCAAACCACCTGCCTTACCCATCCACTCCCAAGCCTCCTGCCTTACCCATCCACTCCCAAGCCACCTGCCTTACCCTCCCATTCCCAAGCCTCCTGCCTTACCCATCCACTTCCAAGCCTCCTGCCTTACACACCAACTCCCAAGCCACCTGTTCCAACCTTACCCATCCACTTCCAAGCCTCCTGCCTTACACACCAACTCCCAAGCCACCTGTTCCAACCTTCCCCTCTTCCGACCTGATCCTCGCCTCAGGTAGTGACCCTGGCGTCTCCCGTAAGCTGCTTTGTGAGGTCATTACTTAGTTGTGCCTGAGGGGAAGGTGTCAGCCTCTCATCTAACCCTCGTCTCTCAACTCCCCATCTCCTCCTCTCATCATGATCCCTGGTATCTTCCTTTTCCTCTGGTAAGTCCCTCTCAGCCGCTCCACTTTTGTTAGTACAGTATTTTGTTACTATTTTCAGGTAGGCTTTAGATGTTGAAAAATACGAGCTGTTGTCTGTTTTTTTTTTTTTTTTTTTTTTTTTTTTTTTGTCCTTCCATCCATGGTATCAAAATCATATTCTCTTGGACAAAGAGTACCAGGTATGGAATAACCTTTTCTTCCTCGATATATACCTATTCATGTCACCTTTTTTGCTATCAAGAATATTGTGTATAGATATTTTGTTGGATATGAGGTGATATTTATTGGGACATAATGTATTCCTCTAGGACAACTTCGATTACCCAATATTCTTCTTCTTCTTCTTCTTCTTCTTCTTCTTCTTATTATTATTATTATTATTATTATTATTATTATTATTATTATTATTATTATTATTATTATTATTATTATTATTATTATTATTTTCATTTTTATTATTGATCTTTCTAGTAAAAATTCACCCACATTGTTTCACGATAGAAATATTTCCTCAATAGTTTCCCTGGAGCCTGAAATTACACACACACACACACACACACACACACACACACACACACACACACACACACACACACACACACACACACACACACATTCACACTTGCACACACAAACCGCATTCTCACTTTACAAGAATCACCTGACTTTCACGATGGTAGAACAAACACAGAGGTTGGTATTATTAAACTACTATTTCTCTTCGTTGTTTACTTCCTATTATTTTGAGATACGAATTTAGCAACGAAGAACATTTTCCACTAAGAAGTTGTTTAATAATACCAACCTTGCTTGCTTGCTAAACTCACTTTCACTTAGTCATACACCCACATACACTACATATGCATTATACACACACACACACACACACACACACACACACACACACACACACACACACACCACACACACACACACACACACACACACACACACACACACACACACACACACACACACACACACAAACAAACAAACAAAACTCTCATATAATATTTTTTTTTTTTCACATCTGGATCCCTAATGTACATTTTAGCGGCGAGAATTTGCCAGGCTCATCATAAATTCCCTTGTAATTACTTTTGCTGGCGGAGGATGTTGGGCTGGTGCAGTTTTAGCCTCTCTCTAATTATCCACATTAATCCATGGCAACGTACAGTACTGCGGGGTGAGAGAAGCTTTTCATAGTCGTCTGGTACAAGGGTTTGGTTGTATTTGTGTGTGTCCTGCTGGCATTCCTTGGTGGTCCGTCCTCCTGTCTCTCCTGTCCCTCCTATAGTTCTAGTTGGGTGGGTTGGGTTTGTTTGTTTTCCTGTCCCTTCATACCATATACTTTTCTCTGCCCTGTCTGCCTTTTTCCTGCCCACGTTTTAGGCTAAGAATTTGGTTTACAGTTTCTTATTTTGGCTTGTTTTGCCCTGCCTTTTATCTTCCTCGACTTGCCCTCCTATTCTTTGCTTTGCTTTGCCCTGTCCTGCCTTTCTTTGCCCTCCCCTGCCCTCCCCTACCCCACTCACACCTGTACTACCCCACTCACACCTGTCCCACCCAACCCACACCTGTCCTACCCCACTCACACATGTCCTACCCCACCCACACATGTCCTACCCCACCCACACATGTCCTTCCCCACTCACACATGTCCTACCCCACCCACACCTGTTCTACCCCACCCACTCCTGTCCTATACCCAACTATGCCTTCCCTACCATATCCCCACTTTCCCTACCACACCCACATCCCCTTCCACATCCCTGCCACCACACCCACATCCCTACTACCACACCCACATCCCCTTCCACATCCCTGCTACCACACCCACATCCCCTTCCACATCCCTGCTACCACACCCAACTCCCCTTCCACACTTCCACATCCCTGCCACCACACACACTTCCCCTTCCACATCCCTGCCACCACACCCACATCCCCTTCCACATCCCTGCCACCACACCCACATCCCCTTCCACATCCCTGCCACCACACCCACATCCCCTTCCACATCCCTGCCACCACACCCACATCCCCTCCCACATCCCTGCCAACACACACACACAGAAGCAGTTAGTGACGGTGATACCAGAGAGCGTTTCAGAGTAGGAACGGATATCCTGTGTTTAGGGGACTGTAGGAGAAAGCAGCGGTGTGTTAGGTGCTACATATATACAGTTACAGTACACTGCCTACAAATGATAAACACCACCTCATATCATTCCTTCAACTGCAGGGTGATGATAGGTGTTACATGCACCTCTCGTGGTACACAATATGCCTAAGTTGGTACAGCAGAATTAATACATGTCAATTTGTACCGACATAGTATATTTCAGTTAAGATCAGTATATTTCAGGGGAGTAACTTATTATGGGAAATGGGTAGGCTACTTCTGATTCCTCCAAACTATGCCAGGAAACAGAACCCCTCCATATGGAATTATACAGGGGATGTGTTGTTTTATAGCTGAGTTTGGAGGCCTACATTGACTCCAAATTGAACACAAAAGGTTACTTCCCATAATTAGGACCTTGCTTATTATACTCGTGTTGAAACTCGTGTTGTCGACTGTATAGCCTAATGTTAATGCTTCACGTGCTTGCTTGCTTGCTTGCTAATGTACAGGTTCCGGTGCTTGAAGGCAGAGCTGGTGAAGAGGCCGAGTGTTTCTGGCCGGTAGTGACTCCTAAGTGGATAGTGTCGTAATTATAAATAAACGTTTAGGCATTTTTATTACTCACTCTACAAATTTATTACCAGATGTTGTATTGTCACGGTCAAAAGTACGGTATCGGGTACATGAAAACGAACCAACAGAGTGAATCTTATGAACCATTATTACACCCAACAATAGCTATATATGTTTTTTTTTTTTTTCGCCACAATTTTCGAGTCCGTTTCATTTCAAGGTGTTGCAGGACTATTTGCCGCGACTGTACGTATGGTTCTTAAATAGTTTAGTCTTCTTATATGTGTTTTCTCTCCTATGGAATGAGCTTTACATTCTTCTACGGACTTGTGAATGAATATGTAACTATATTGCATGACTATTAAGAAATGTACTCTCCTGCATAAATTAATACATATAATCACGCCATTATTTAAGTACCAAAACCTGCCTCTCATAAATCTGAGACTGTAATTGTAAAAAGGGAAATTGAATCATTCGTTTTCCATATTTTCTCCATAATTTCTCCAGACCCGATGAACTTAAGGTAGTATTCATTCGCGTTATTAAGTTATCATAATTATTATAAAGTGAGGGTCATGTTTTGGGGAAGAATAAAAGAATTACTGTTTCACTCAAACTATGCTAAGGAAGAGACCAAAACCTTAGTATATATTATATAGATCTGTTTTGTAGCAGTTTGAAGGAATCAGTAAACAATGATAAAAAATGAAAAACCTCAGTATCTATATAGGTCTGTTATGTAGCAATTTAAAGGAATCAGTATTATTTCCCGATCTCCGACGAAACATGATATCGTTATGTACAGAGTTCTCCACTGCCGCGTTCATTACTCCAGGGTTGTCAATGTGTGTACCCGACAAAGTGTGAACCTCCAGTGTCGTCGACTCTAGTATTCGAGTCAGTGGGAGGGTGATTGAGGGGTGGTGGTGGTGGCTTGGGTGTGGTGTGGTGTTCTATGGAGGCAGGGTTGGGCGATGACTGTAAGCAGTAATACAGTCGTCTCGGTCAGGTGCTATTTTTATGAATGTTCACTAGAGGTCAAATTTATAGTAACACATCGTGGAGATATTATTTCATGTTTTAAATCATAAGGTTAATGATACGAGTCGAAACTGGCGGTTCACACCTTGTGGGGTACAAACATTGACAACACTGGAGTGATAAACGTGGCAGTGGAGGAGACTGTACATACAAGTGCCAAGGCTATTTTATGTATGAATAAATATAATATTCCGTACATCACACAAGTAATGCATCGATACACATAATGGAAATGTTGGACTGCTATAAAATATTAGAAAAAGTTGAATGGGATAGTTTTTGTTTTAATCTGTGCTATAACATATCAACCACCATTATGAATAATTACATATATATAAATTTACTTTGAAAGTTATTTAGTTGATTACACTGTCAGGTGAGTGACTGTACTCGGTTAACTCAGGAATTGACAGCCTTCAGTCCGCAGACAACTTCGTAACCTTTCACTTAAAATAGTACCGTGAAGAGATGTCAATATCACACCTTTACATTGTCTTATCAATCTATACAAAAGCTAGAACAAGATTTTGGACTGTGTGTTTAATTAAGGGGGTAGTACAGTGTTGGTAAATCTGGAACAACTAATAATCTGGAGCAACAAAACTATTCCAAACAACAGGACATCATTATTTTCGTTAATCTGGTCCTCTTTCATGGTATACTTTGGAGGAATCAAGTCGCTCTAATGTACACTCGCGGTCAGAAGTTGTGTCCTGATCCCATAGCGTGATGAATCACAACTAGCCGAGTTTTGATAATTCGAACAATTGTGTTATAGGGAGACGCACCGTTGTTCGAACCATTAAAACTAGGCTGTTTGCGATTCATTTTGCCAGGGGATCGGGACAACTTCTGACCGCGAGTGTACCTAAAGTGTATTATTCCCTTGAGAGAATTGTAGGTTACGCATAAAGTCGCAGTCGGTAATTTTTTCTCACCCTCTTCGAACCATTCCAAACCCCAATAAAAAAAAAATATATATATATCTGGAAATAATCTCAAATCAAGTAACAACTCTAAAGAAGATATATTCCATTGGTATGAAATCCTAGAAATGTGGAACTCAAGTATACGATCGGGTAGGTGTGTTGCATCTCTCTCTACTCTGTATAATTTGTCACTGTTATAGGGAGAACCTCTTTCTGGTAAAATAGATGGCTACTGATTCCTCCAAAATATGCTAGCAAACACAAATCGCCTCAATGTTACTTATAGGTGGGGGTTCTGTTTTGTGATAAAGTTTGGAGGCTTCAATGGTCTTCGATTTACAAATTAAGAAAAATAGATTTAAAAAAATAAATCCCCTAAATTGTTTGCAGTGTTTCAAAATATACAATAAATGTATAAATAGGAAAAGAGGCATTAAGCACTATTATTATTATTATTTTCTTCTTCAAGTTAGAAAAAGGTGAATTTTTACTGAAGAGGACAACAAAAAGAGAGAGTAAGATATAGGTTGGCGAATCGAAGCTGTCCTGGAGAAATAATGGACCGAAACATAACTGCGTCGGCGACAATACGAGGATAGCGGTGTGGGCGGTGGGGCGGAACTCTATCAAAACAACACTACCATCACACTGAGGTATAAAGCGACGGGCCAGATGACATACCGATCAGCAAACTGTGTTGGATCCCAGTGTTTTATTTTATTTTTTTTTCTTACTTACAATTTACAGTGAGTTGTTTCATCGAACTTGGATGATTCGCGTTGTGTTGATGTGTAGTTGTATAAATTGTAACTAGAGAACGTTTTACTAATAAGTTCATACGTAAAAATATAGTACTTCAGTCCGATGGCTTTTCACTTTGGCCCGAACAGAGATGCAGGGAAGAGTCTTTACTAAAAGCTGTATTCTCAAACGGTAGTGATGAAACTTATCTTGAATGAATTCTTTTAGTAAGTTAATGATTGAATCTGCTTTCCAAATGTGATATTTCCGCATTATAAAATTCATACATCTAATTTTACGAATACCAACTTTGTTTGTGTGTAAGAAAGTAGGAAGCCATTCTCCCTTATTATGATAATTTATAAGATAAATTTGTATTCCTTCTTGTTATTCTGTACACTACTTTTATATTCCCTCTACAACACAGATAATATTTTTTATTTTTTTTTATTGTGCGATAGAGGTACAACTGAATGGAAATGCATGAACGTTATCCTGTAGCCTATGGGTTTAATATCACAGTAGACGGTATAAAGTTATAAATGCCCTTTTGGTCAATGTTTTCCTTGTTGTAAGAGTGGTGTGGTGGTGGCTGTGGTGGTCTGAGCCTTAGGGTGGAGGTAAGGACTGGCATGAGAGATAAAGTGAAGGTCTGCAACTGGGGTAGAGTGATGTCTGGTTGGTTTATGAGGCAAGGGTAGGAAGCCTGGTACAGTCATGTTCAAAAGTCCTGCAACCTGGTGAATAAAAGCGAGCCATTTGATTAAATCTTATGAACCAATATTGCTGAGATCAACAGCAATAGTTTCGTATCATTTTTCGAAGCCATCTCATTGGAAGGTGTTGCAGGACAATTGACCATGACTGTACCGTCGCTGACAATAATAACATCCACATAGGAATGACTCGTGTAAACATTTGTCAGCTTCCCTCTGTTGGTCAGCCGAGAAATTTTCCATTCAATTGGTTAAGTAGCATCTTCTAATTTACCACAAGCAGCTACTCAACTATTCAAAACAATGACATCATAAGAGAACGTGAAAACATTAGTCAGCAATAGGTTAAGTAGTATCTTCTAATTTACCACAAGCAGCTTCTCACTATTCAAAACAATGACATGATAAGAGAATGTGAAAACATTAGTCAGTAACTGGTTTGAGTTATCCATGTACTGTATGTATTGAAACTTGTCTTCACTACTGTACAAGGGCAGCGGTAAGGGGAGAAGGTTGAGAACTTGGGTGAGGTGTGATGAATATGACGGACAGAGTGTGGAAGAGGTAGAAATGGGGATACAGGTGATGCATGTAATTACAGGTGATACAGGTAAATGATACAGGTAGATACAGGTGATACAGTTTAATAATAAAGGTAAATACATGCAGGAGATACAGGTAATTACAGGTGATACAGGTAAATACAGGTGATACAAGTAAATACATACAGGAGATGCAGGTAAATACAGGTGATACAGGTGAAAATATAGGTAAATACAGGTGAGATAGGTAAAAATACAGGTGAAAATATTGGTAAATACAGGTATTACTAGTAAAAAATACAGGTAAATACAGGTGATATAGGTAAATACAGGTAATATAGATAACTTATACAGGCATATTCTACAGATAAATACAGATAATACAGATAATGATACAGGTAAAATACAGGTAATACAAATAATGATACAGGTAAAATACAGGTAATACAGATAATGATACAGGTAAAATACAGATAATGATACAGGTAAAATACAGATAATACAGATAATGATACTGGTAAAATACAGGTAATACAGATAATAATACAGGTAAAATACAGGTAATACAGATAATGATACAGGTAAAATACAGGTAATACAGATAATACAGATAATGATACAGGTAAAATACAGGTAATACAGATAATAATACAGGTAAAATACAGGTAATACAGATAATGATACAGGTAAAATACAGGTAATACAGATAATACAGATAATGATATAGGTAAAATACAGATAATGATACGGGTAAAATACAGGTAATGATACAGGTAAAATACAGGTAATGATACAGGTAAAATACAGGTAATGATACAGGTAAAAATAATACAGGTTACAATGCTGGGTGAGGGTTACATACATGGTCTCAAGAGGTAGTGTTTGGTTCAGGTATAAGGATGGATGCAGGTGTTTGTAATCAATTCAGTGGTTTAGTCAAGCAGGTTTGGTCGGAGAGTCAGAGTACAAAGGTTATACTTGAGACTCGATGACTTGAGTTTATTTTATTTTATTTATTATTATTATTATTATTATTATTATTATTATTATTATTATTATTATTATTATTATTTTTTTTTTTTTTTTTTTTTTTTTTTATGGAAAGGGGAGCAAGAGTGACTGTTTGTGTAAGGGCAAGGAGAAGGATTATTTGGAAGAGGACTGCACTTCTATAATCTATAAAGCTATGATAACTAAAGAAGCCTGGCATTATTGGAATGTTTCAGAATATGACGTACTGAGAGAGAGATGCAATTAAGTTGGTATAAAAAAGAAGGTTAGGCTAGGAGAAGGATTAGGAAGAGGACTGGACTTCTAAAATTTACAATGCTATAATAAATGAAGGATGGCATTATTGGAAGGTTTCAAAATATAAGGTACAAATAGATATAAGTAGATTTAAAAAAGATAGGTAGGTAAGGCTATGAGGAGGATTAGGAAGAGAGCTTGAGTTCTATAATCTGCAATGCTAAAATAACAGATGGGTTGGTATTATTGAAAGGTTTATGAGTATGAAGTACACTCGCAATCCAAAATTTTTATCCAGTGGTCTTGTTGAAGTTTAAAATAATTTGACATACTAGTGAACCAATTACAAAGCTTATACTGTTTCATATTTGCTTGAGCTCGCTTAATACTCGATCAGGCTATTCGAAGCAAGTCTGGATACACATTTTGGATCGCGAGTGTATGTACTGTACAATCACGAGCACTAATAAGTATACAGGTTTGGTTGAAGCTTCGAACAGTCCAATTTCACCAACGAAGTAATTCCAATGGAGATTTTATTGCGCATTTATCTACTGTCTCCAGGTATTCGAAGCACACCTGTATATTTATTAGTGCTCGTGACTGTACAAATATATATGGATATATGTTAGTATAGGTATAAAGAAGTAGAAGGTTATATTTATCACTCATTGACTCACCAACACCCCTCGCTTCTACTCGTGTTGTCTCTCCTCCTCCTCCTCAGTATTAACTTAACTCTATCATCCTGACTAACCTCACTCCCTCTTCCCTCCCACCCTCTCTTCTGCCCGTCTCTCTCTCTTCCTCCCACCCTCTCTCAATCCAACCCTCTCTCAATCTAACCCTCTCTCCCTCTCTCCCTCCCGCCTCTCTCCCTCCAACCCTCTCTCTCTTCTCCTTACCCCCTCCTTCCTCTCTCCCTCCTCCCACTCTCCCTCCAGACCCACTTCTCTTCCAATTAATCCTTCCATACTCTCTGTAGCTCCATATCACCCACCTGACCCACCTCATATAAACTCTCCCTCCCCTTCTTCCCATTCATACATTACCTCGGCCTCCCTCCCTCTTAAAGCTCTTCTCCCTTCATATTCACCCTTACCCTCCCTCCCCTCCCCCCCCCAACGTGGTGCCTCCATACACTACACTCTTCGATGGCAACCCCCTCCCCTCCCAACGTGTGGTGCCTCCATACACTACACTCTTCGATGGCAACCCCCTCCCCCCCCTGCCTTTCCTACCCCCCTGCCTCCCTTATCCTCTCCCCTCATCCCTTCCCCTTATCCTCACCTACTACCTCCCTTCCCCTCCTCCTCTCCTCCCCCTTCCCCTCCCCCCTTCCCTCTCCCCCTGACTCCCCCTCTCCTCCCTCTCCTCCCCCTTCCCCTCCCCCCTTCCCTCTCCCCCCTCTCCTCCCTCTCCTCCCCCCTTCCCCTCCCCCCCTTCCCTCTCCCCTGACTCCCCTCTCCTCCCCCTTCCCCTCCCCCCCTTCCCTCTCCCCCCTGACTCCCCTCTCCCCCCTGACTCCCCTCTCCCCCCCTCTCCCCTCTCCCCTCTCCCCCCTGACTCCCCTCTCCCCCCTCTCCCCCCTGACTCCCCTCTCTCCCCTCAACTCTTTCCCTGCCCCTCCCTTGCCTCTCCTGCCTCCCATCTTCCCCCCCCCCCTCTACCCCCCCTTCAGTTCCGACAAAATCCAATTTGTGATGCCTTTAGCGGTGCTGGTCTCACTAGAAACAGGTCTCGTAATTGGTCCGGCGTTCCTTTGCTAGAGAGAGAGAGAGAGAGAGAGAGAGAGAGAGAGAGAGAGAGAGAGAGAGAGAGAGAGAGAGAGAGAGAGAGAGAGAGTTACAGTTACAGTTACAGTCATTTATTTACAGACATACATTTTCAGTTAGACAGATATTTGCAAACAGTTTAATAGACAGTCAGACAGTTACAGACAGACAGACAGACAGTTAATGACAGATCGACAAACATAGGTGGAGCAGGGTGGTGAAGAGAGTTAGAGAAAGTAAGCGAGAGAGAGAGAGAGAGAGAGAGAGAGAGAGAGAGAGAGAGAGAGAGAGAGAGAGAGAGAGAGAGAGAGAGAGAGAGAGAGAGAGAGAGAGAGAGAGAGAGAGAGAGAGAGAGAGAGAGAAGGGGGGGGGAGGAAAAAAAAATGTTAAGGGGGTAATATACTTGAGGTACACATTGTATTGTCTTGATTCCTCCAAAGTATGTCAGGGAACAGGACCAGATCAACAAAAATAATGGTGGCCTGTTGCTTGGAATGGTTGGAGGAATCATTTGCTCCAGTATTACCAACGCCTTACGATCCCCCCTTAGATGAATAAAGTCTACCAAGAAAACAAAGTGTAATAATAATAATAATAATAATAATAATAATAATAATAATAATAATAATAATAATATAAATGAGAGTAATAATAATAATAATATAAATGAGAGTAATAATAATAATAATATAAATGAGAGTAATAATAATAATAATAATAAAAAATATAGTAATAATAATAATTGTGTTATAGTCATGTAGTCGAGAAATAAACAAAAATATAATTATTCAAAAGGATTGAGGTAAAACTTTAACCATGAATGGAACACACAGAAAAAACTAGAATGACTGGAGGATGTTATAAAGAGGAGAGAGGGCATAGAATGTAAAGGAAAAGTGGGAAGTGTAAAGGGGAGGTTGAAAAAGAATATGTATAAAAAGAATTGAGGTTAGTTGATAGTGGAAACAGACTTCTAGTATTTGTAGTAAACAATATTATTAATCGTAAATTATAGATAGGAAACAAAACAAAAAAACATAGGAATTGGAGATTTTTTTTTTATATATATTTGCTGTAAACAATGATATTAAGCGTAAATTTTAAATTAATAAAACAAAGATAGTGAAAACAATCTTATGCTATTATCAGCTAACAATATGATTAAGAGTTAATTATGAAAACCAGAAAAATAAACAACAAAGATAATAAGAGAATAATTATCAAATAACATCAGTTGGAAATTTATCATGCTAATTATATAAGTCGTATCAATAGTGTTCAATTATAACACGGAATAATAATAATACTCCCTATCAGCTGTTCAGTGAAAGTTTTATGACAGAGCAATTTAAGAGAGAAAATGAAAGGGTGGGAAGTGAAGCAAAAGACGAAAGAGTACGGAAGTAAGGAGGAGGAGAAAGATGATAATAAAAACCGGATATAATGGAATGAAAGCAGAAAAATGGAGAAATGAGAGGGGAAGAAGAAAGATGGTTATATAGTGTACAGTCACGAGCACTAATAAGTATACAGCTTTGGTTGAAGCTTTGAACAGTCCACCAATTCACCAACGAACTAATTCCAATGGAGATCTTATTGTGTATTTGTTTATTTACTGTCTCTAGGTATTCGAAGCACACCTGGATACTTATTAGTGCTCGTGACTGTACACTCTGCCTGTTGTTGCTTTAGTATTATCCAGTAAACACGTGGATTTGTTGATGGCATGTTTTGTTTACATTTCACCAAAACAGACTTGGAATAGTGGTGGTTCTCGTATAGGAAGTCTAGTATGGAGGATGAAGACACTACTGTATATACGTATTATACCACAGGTCAAGCTAGATTTATATGGGGAATGTAATGTAAACGAGGGTGGATGGTAGTTATAGTGGTAGAAAGATTTGTGGAGTGAATGAGAGATAAAAGGGAAACGTGAGGATAGAAGGGAAGAAGTAATGGTGAGACTGAGTGAGGGTGAAGGTGTTAAGAGAGAAAAAAAGGATTATTGTAACCAAGCAGAAACAGAACAATGGTAATTTATTGAGACCGTGAGAGAAAAAAAAGCCAAGGATATAGACAGAAAGACAGAGAGATAAACAAATATATATACATATATAATTATATATATGCACACACACAAGTAGACAGAGACACAGATAGAGACAGAAAGACAGACATGTAGTAGAGAGAGAGAGAGAGAGAGAGAGAGAGAGAGAGAGAGAGAGAGAGAGAGAGAGAGAGAGAGAGAGAGAGAGAGAGAGAGAGAGACACACACACACACACACACACACACACACACACACACACACACACACACACACACACACACACACACACACACACACACACACTACAGAGATACAGAGAGAGACTGAGAGTATAGCAGAGAGGATATTAGAGAGGATATGAGACTGGTGTGAGACAAGGTGTGTCATCAAAGGAGTGTGTTGGTGTGTCCAGGAAACTTAGCCCCCTCAGTCCCTCCACTCCTCCTTCTCTTACCTCCTCCACCTCCCACTCCCTCCACTCCTCCTTCTCTTACCTCCTCCACCTCCCACTCCTCCTTCTCTTACCTTCTCCTACACCTCCCCTACCTCCCTCCCCTCCATCTCCCTCCACTTCTCCTCTTCCACACTCTTCTCCTCTTCCACACTCTTCTCTTCCACACACTTCTCCTCCACACTCTTCTCCTCCACACTCTTCTCCTCCCCTCCTCCACTCCTCCCCACTTCTCCTCCACTCCTCCCCACTTCTCCTCCACTCCTCCCCACTTCTCCTCCACTCCTCCCCACTACTCCTCCTTCACCTCCCTCCACTCCTCCACACTCTTCTCCTTTTCCACCTCCCACTAACCCCCACTCTCTCTTCCACCACATACCACTAACCCCCACTCTTTCCTCCTACACATTCCACTAACCTCCATTCATTCTCCTCATCCACAAACCCAATCTCCGTGTGTGTGTGTGTGTGTGTGTGTGTGTGTCATTCTGACGTCCAGTTCTGAAAGGATAGTCGACCTTTGACTACTCATGGCAAAGTGGCTATACTCCAAAGTGGTAATAGATGAGGGTAGATGTGGGTGGTAGGATACTCAGGTCTGTTTGTGTATTCCTGTCACCCTCAGTATTTCATGGCAAAGTATTTATAATAATAATTTTATATATATATATATATATATATATATATATATATATATATATATATATATATATAAATTTTTTTTTTTTTTTTTTTTTTTTTTTAGGTTTAGCGAATATTTTATTAGCCCATTGTAGTGTCATGATTTTGAATGCTAGTCTTCCAACCTAGCCGTGTCTCTCTTCTGGTTTTGGAAGTAATGAGTTTTGGTAAATAAAATGATGTCACTCATAAACAAATGGCCTAAAGTAAATTGTTCGTCTATTTCTGGATTATTGTCTTAGTCATACCACAGGATCTAAATAAGTAGAAAAAAGTATTCAGACAGTTTGTTTATGAAGGTGACGAAATGTGTTAGGTGTTCCTGGCCAAGCATTTAGCAGGTCACCATAATTATCCACCTTTATGTATTGAAGTCTGAAGGAACGTATTCTCTAACAAGAAGATTTTTATGAAGCTACTGTACACTCGCAATCTAAAATTTCTATCCAGGTCTTGTTGAAGTTTCGAATCATTTGACCTACTAGTGAACCAATTACAACCCTTATATTGTTTTATATCTGCTTGAGCTCGCCTAATACTCGATCAGATTATTCGAAGCAAGTCTGGATACATCATTACGTCATTGGCTAAATAACGTAAAATATTTGGTGGCGAACGCGAATAGTGATTTTTTTTCCCATACTGTATAAATATTAATGCAATTCATACATATGGGATCATTCTAGTTGATGCCAGATTGTTTTTTATTTGGTTTATTATGCATTCACCGTAAATTGAAGAGGTGTCGAATCCTCCAAACTATGTAACGAAACAACAGATCCCATATTTATAACATTACGGGGATATTTTTCCTGGCACAGTTTGGTGGAATCAGTCTCCCTCCAAATTACCAAAACGAGAGTCTCCCCATAATTATTGTTGTCGTCAAAATTAATGCACAAATTTACGAGAGAATAGTTTCACGTTCTGAGGTGTGATGTAGTTTGTTAGTGGATGTAGCCTGGTAGTGATGTCCTTATCTTTTCATCTACTCCATAAGGAAACTCGCTTTTATTTCTTGGATCATGAAGAAAAGTCTCAAACACTCTTCGGGAAACAAGACTGCTTGGTAGTTCCCTCATTTAAAGAAATATGTAAATAAATAGTAAATGAATAAAAATAACTAATTATTTATTATAACTAATTCTTTGTTTGCAAGTTATGTTATGGTGTTATTCCAGACCAGTTGGGCAGATACTAAGAAATGTCTTTCAGTCATTATCGAATCACAGCATGTACTGTTACATATCTCTATATCATTTAAGGATAATTCCATTTTAGGTTAGCTTTGGTTATGTTATGTTATGTTATGTTATGTTATGTTATGTTATGTTAGGTTAGGTTAGGTTACGTTACGTTAGGTTACGTTACGTTACGTTACGTTACATTACGTTACGTTTGGTTAGGTTAGACTAGGTTAGGTTAGGTTTTTGGCTTGTGGTGTATTATTTGAATATTGGTGTAGTTTCTATACCCTGATGATAAACTACGAGTGTTGTCATCTACCGCGCCTTTGATCAATAAACTTAAAATCGCACTGTGGAGTTGATGCAAATGTTGTATGCTTTAATTAATATTCCCTTCCAAGGTTATTCATTCTCTCTTAAGGGGACAATACTGTGGTGGTAAATCTGGAGCAACTGATTCCTCCAAACTATTCCAAGCAGCAGGCCAGCATGATTTTTGTTAGTCTGGTCCTGATTTCTGGCATACTGTGGAGGAATCAAGGCGGTCTAAAAAAAGTGCCAAAAGTATGATACACACTTAATTAAAAATATCAAAGTCTTCGTCCCATAGTTTCAGTCATCGGGAATGGTTGCGATGTGCGAATACCTAAAGATGTGCAGCCACAATCAAATAACCACCGACACTCTCCTTCCATCGTGCAAATAAATCGGTATCATATCAAAATATAATCATACAACACCTTACGTCAACTCAACCCCCTCAGTTATTACTATGAGGTGGTGCAAAATCATACACGTGTTGTTCTTTATTACCAAGATATTTACTATATACGATGGAAGGAAAGTGTCGGTGGATATTTGATTGTGGCTGTACATTAAGATAAACAGACCCACGTAGGTACACGTTGACTTGTCCCTCATGGGTTATAGACTATTGATAACACCTCTGTA
Organism: Petrolisthes cinctipes; assembly: GCA_033782935.1. Taxonomy (NCBI): domain Eukaryota; kingdom Metazoa; phylum Arthropoda; class Malacostraca; order Decapoda; family Porcellanidae; genus Petrolisthes; species Petrolisthes cinctipes. The sequence goes on along the minus strand of JAWQEG010005923.1, from coordinate 31,378 downwards.
GACTGGTTTATCTATTAGTACACTGGGGATCAATACTTCTGTCCTGATCAGAGGCACAGAATTAATCTCTACCAACTAGAAGTGATTCGGGAGGAGCGGGATGCGAAGTAGGTTGAGATTCATATTGTGTCTCGGATCAGGACACTATTATTGATCCCCAGTTTACACACGAAAAAAAAAATAAAAAAATAAATATGGAGCAGGAGGGGTCTGATGGTTCTGTATATGGTCGGTACAGCTCATGATGCCCAGGGAATATACAAGTTAATTTTCAGTAACCATTGTCTGAGGTGTCGTTGGAATGTTTCACACGATAATGGCACCGATGGTATTTTGTATGTGTGTGTACCATTGCTCAAAAAAGTGTCTGAAGAATAGGGTGCGATGGCTCTCATAATGAACAAGACTTCACGCTTTGTCCTCTACCATTTACTAGAAACTTTTGTCCGATTTGTCTTATTGTTGGTGCCGAATTTTTTCAGATAATTTTTGAGCGATGGTACAGTTACCTCCAAAAATTTTGAGACACTACCTGCTAGAGTCTAGCAGGTAGTGTCTCGAAATTTTAGGAGTCAACTGTACCTGTATAGTAATAATTTATTCAAGGGCAATAAATTGAAGAGTTCACGGCGGCGATGTTGTTGTTGTTAGTCCGATCCAACTGTGACGGAGGGACGGACTCTTACGCCGCTTGACTACCTGCACACCCCTCGTCTCTCTCGCTATCAATGGTGTCCGCTGTCTGTCCTCTTCCTCTGTGCTTTTCCGTTCTGTTACATGCGTCTAATTATTTGCCTTATAACATCGTCCTTTGCATCTGTTTGTTTCTTATATTAGATTAGAGTACAAGTCATCAGCGGTTGTACTAATAATTTATATATGTTAGATATTCTCAGACCGGCGACCGACCACTTCACTGGGAAGGGGAGGAATATCGGATAACGCAAAACTCTCCCTCTCATCTTCAGGTGGGGATATTAATTCTATCGTTGGTATATAAATAACAATGTTGCTCTTTGTATAGGCTACGTTAAGGTATATTTCTGTACCTTCTTTGTATAGGCTACGTTAAGGTATATTTCTGTACCTTCCTCTTGTTTCAGTATTTGAGAGGAAATAACTGTGCGTACGGGTAATAGTTGAGACAGACCCCATCGTTATGCCGGGGTCGATCATCATCAGAAAGTGACCTCGGGAATATTTCATAAGGGGTTCGGAAAATCCTTCATACCAAATGCGAAACTTGTAACGAGCCGCGCCACACAAGGGAAGGCGGAGGTCGCAAAACTTCCCGATCCACAAATTGCCTCCTTTGTTGCAGGGTATCATCAGAGCCGTCGCACCCTCCGTATGCAATAGTAGTGCATTTATTATAACCTCTACACTTGGGGAATGTTGGTGTTAATTCATCTGTGGCCGGATCAGTTATGCATTTCTCCAAGGTCTGTGGTTAATGATTTCTCTGTGAATGATATTGTGTAATAATTTTCCTTATATCCAATGCTGGGAGGGATTGCTTTTAATTTTTCTCATTCTGTAACAACACGATTTTTCTTGTGTCAAAAGGTGTTGGCCAACAACAGTATTAATTAACACCAGAAGCCTGAAAATGACTGAAAATCCCCCGTCGTGTAAGGATTAACAAAAACACTTCAAAGTGATATTATTCTATGGTTCATGTATCAAATTTCGAGATATTAGCCACACAACATCATTAGTTTCATATCTAGTCATTGTGTTATAAATTATTGTTACACTACACCAGTAATAGCATAATATGTCTGTATATTCTCTAAGAAGAAAATAGGTATGAAGCCACATCAATAGATATACATCGTATAATTTACTAACTCGATAATTACTCATCGTCCATCAGACACATACCTTAGTCCAAGATCAAGAATACTAGATCTTGCCTTAGTCATTCTGTAACTAGGAATTACTTACTAAGCCACCAACACTTCACTTAAGGACCCAGTGATCGTATATGAAAATTGGAGGCATCTGATTCCTCCTAACTATGCCACGAAACAAGCTCATTCCATATAATTGGTGTTTCGTGGCAATATTTGAAGGACTTATTTACCTCCAATTTTCTGACTACATCATAGTGTCCCATAACTGTACAAATCACTGGAGGGAAGGGGGCGAGGAATATGGGAAGAGTGGAGGTGAGAAATAATAACATATGGGGTTGTTATACGATTGCTATATTGGAGAGCCTTGATTCCCCAAAAATATGTCAGGAAACAGGGCTAGATTAACCAAAATAATGGTGGCTTGTTGCTTGGAATAGTTTGGAAGAATCAATAACTACAAACTTACCAACAAGATCACAGGTCCTTATGCGGAGTGGATGAACGGACGGACAGGTACCGCCGCTCAACGCTGATCACTGCTGGCCTGTTTTAGTTCGGTAGGCAAGAACAATCATGGTGTTTACTATTGCGTGATACAGGTACGATGGTTGGCTCTGTAGTGTGTGTGTGTGTGTGTGTGTGTGTGTTTGTGTGTGTGTGTGTGTAGTCATCGTACTTGTACCATGTGTGTGTGTGTGTGTTTGTGTAGTCATCGTACTTGTACCATATATATGTGTGTGTGTGTGTGTGTGTGTGTGTGTGTACTTGTGCCATATGTGTATGTGTATAGTCATCGTACTTGTACCACGTCATCGTCAACACCACGAATGAACGTTCTTGACTACAACCCTTACTGCAACAATTACCTCTTAAATTAATCGTTACTTAGACACACTGATCTGATTGGAAGGGCTGTTTGAGACCGATCATTTAATTAAGGACCCTGTGATGTAGTGAGAAAATTGGAGATAAACGAATCCTTCAAATATTGCCACGAAACGCTACCTATATAGAAGGAGCTTGTTTCTTGGCATGGTCAGGAGGAATCAGAGGCGTCCAATTTTCATCCACGATCACAGGGTCCTTAAGGGAATAGTACATTTTTCGTCGTACATTGAAGCGCCTTGATTCCAGTCTATCTAAAGTATACTGTCCCCTTAATGTATAGCAGCTGTTGTCGTCGATGCTCTCTACCACTGCTGCAAGGCTTGGAATTACCTACATAGAAAAAAAAACAAAAAAACTGTGGATTATTGGAAAGGGGTGAGAAGGGTTTGAAGGATTAGTATGGTTATTGATAAAGACCCCATGAAAGCTTATAGATTAGGTTAGGTTAGGTTAGGATAGGTTAGGTTATGTTAGGTTAGTTTAGATTAGTTTAGTTTAGTTTAGTTTAGGTTAGGTTAGTTTAGGTTAGGTTAGGTTAGGTTAGGTTAGGTTAGGTTAGGTTAGGGTAGGGTAGGGTAGGTTAGGTTAGGTTAGGGTAGGGTAGGGTAGGGTAGGTTAGGTTAGGTTAGGTTAGGTTAGGTTAGATGAAGGGGCGAGCGAGTTCATGATTGACTCTTTCTTGTCCAGTCACGGTCAGTAGTCCTGCAACACCTTGGTATGAAACTGTCTCGAAAAATGGTGCGAAACTAAAGCTGTTGTTGGTCTCTATGGCTCACTATCATACTTCCTGTGCAGGACTTTTGACCGTGACTGTACAATATAAGGAGTTAGGAAGGGAGTGGTTGTGAGAAAATGGGTGGGACAAGTTGTTTAATTAAGGGGGTGCGGGAATAGGGGTACAGGCTTGGGGGGGGGGGTTAGGAGGTTTTTTGGGGGTCGGGGTGGTTTTGGGGGGTGCCGGAGTATGGGGACAGGCTTGGGGGGGGGTTAGGAGGTTTTTGGGGGGTCGGGGGGTTTTTGGGGGGTGCGGGAGTAGGGGGACAGGCTTGGAGGGGCGTTAGGGGGGTGTAGGAATAGGGGACAGGCTTTCTACCCCCCCCCCCAAGCCTGTCCCCCTGTTCCCGCACCCCCCCAAACCTGTCCCCTACTCCTGCACCCCCTTAAATAATAGGAGAAGGTAGAGAGGAAAATTGGTGTGTGTGTGTGTGTGTGTGTGTGTGTGTGTGTGTGTGTGTGTACGGTGAAGATATGCTTACTTAAGGAGAGAATATCCTTTTTGTAAATTAAGAGTTGCCTTGATTCCTCCAAAGTATGCCAGGAAACAGGACCAGATTAACAAAGATAATGGTGGCCTGTTGCTTGTAATAGTTTGGAGGAATCATTCCCTCCAAAAATGCCAAAACGATACCCTCCCCTTAATTAAGAGAATGTTTAAAAGTTTCTGATGCGAAGTGAAATAAACATAAAAGCAAATAGAAGCAAACTGAGAGAGAAGACAAATAAAAGAATAAAGGAATGTAAACGAATAATAATGGGATGAGGAAATGTTAGAGGTCAAATTAAGAAGGTTAATACACATTTGGTACAGCCACAATCAAATAACCACCGACACTTTCCTTCCATCGTGCAAATAAATCAGTATCATATCAAAATATCATCATACAACAACACCTTACGTCAACTCAACCCCCTCAACTATTATTATTATGAGGTGCATGCAAAATCATACACGTGTTGTTCTTTATTACCAAATATATTTACTAAGATGGAAGGAAAGTGTCGGTGGATATTTGTTTGTGGCTGTACATACATTGGAGCATCTTGATTCATCCAAAGTATCCCAGAAAACTGAAGCATATGAACAAAAAGAATGGTGTCCTGTTGTTGCCTGAAATAGCTTGGAGGAATCAGTTACTCCAGATCTACCAACATTATACTATTCCCATTTATGCTAGACTAAACTTGAAGGAATGGAAATGGCAGCAGAAAATTTTAATGATTGTGAGAGAGTATAATTATGCAGAAGTGAAAGAATGAGTGAGAGGAAAAGAGAAAGGAAGACTAAGGAAGGGTGATAATGAGTGAAATAGGGTAATATAATGTTATGCAGGATGAATAGGGTGAAATAGAATGATACAGAGAGAGAGAGAGAGAGAGAGAGAGAGAGAGAGAGAGAGAGAGAGAGAGAGAGAGAGAGAGAGAGAGAGAGAGAGAATGGGAGCGAGTGAGGGAGAGGGAGTGTGTGTGTGTTGAGAGAGAGAGAGAGAGAGAGAGAGAGAGAGAGAGAGAGAGAGAGAGAGAGTGAGAGAGAGAGAGAAGGGGAGCGAGTGAGGGAGAGAGAGAGAGAGAGAGCGAGAAAGAAAAGGGGAAAGGGAGAGGGAGTGAGAGAGAGAGCGAGATAGAAAAGGGGAAAGGGAGAGAGAGAGAGAGAGAGAGAGAGAGAGAAGGGGAGCGAGTGAGGGAGAGAGAGAGAGAGCGAGAAAGAAAAGGGGAAAGGGAGAGGGAGTGAGAGTGATTGAGGGAGAGTGACAGGGGACGGGGCAGGCAGCAGTCATACGCCATTTTGTTTCACTGTTGTTCTCCATTACAAGTAAACACGGATAGGCCGCCTCTCCCTCACTCTCTCTTTCTCTCTCTCTCTCTCTCTCTCTTCTTCTCTCTTCCCTCTCTCCCTCTCTCCCTCTCTTCCCTCTCTCTTTCTCTCTCCCTATTCCTCTTTCTTTCTCTGCTACCCTCTCTTCCGTCTTCCCTCTCTCCCTTTCCCTTTCCACATATTCCCTCCACACTATCCCTCTCTTCCCTCCCTCCCTCCCTCATTCCACTCCCTTCCATCCCTCCACGTCCTCCTTCACTCCACTCTACTCCTTCCCTCCACACATTCCCTCCACACTATCCCTCTCTTCCCTCCCTCCCTCCCTCCCTCCTACTCCCTCATTCCACTCCCTTCCATCCCTCCACTCCTTCACTCCACTCCCTTTCATCCCTCCACTTCCTCCTTCACTCCACTCGACTATCTTTACAATATCTCACTTTACAATATCTTTCCTTGACTTCTCTTTCTTTTACTTTTCCTATTATTTTTTTTTTCTACCCTCTCCCTTCACCCAATTTTTCCTTCACCTCTATTTCTTCGTTCCTTTTGTTATCGTCTTTCATTCCTATTCTTCACAGTATCTTTATCTACCTGTCTTTCTCATTCACTTTGCTTTATTATTTATTCTCTTTCTTTCATCGTTTTATCACACGTGTTTTTTTTTACCAGGCTATTCTTCCTGCTCTCTCGCGACGGTACAATAACAATATATAATTTTCGTTCACTTGTTACCTGTCTTTTCATCTTGCTTCCCATCTGTTCCTCGTGTTATTTGCTTCATTTCCTCCTTTACCATCCCTTTCTCTCTCTTCTTTTTCTCTCACTTCTATACCTCCTTTACTATCCCTTTCTCTCTCTTCATTTCCTACTTTACCATCCCTTTCTCTCTCTTCTTTCTCTCTCACTTCTATACCTCCTTTACTATCCCTTTCTCTCTCTTCAATACCTCCTTTACTATCCCGTTCTCTCTCTTCTTTCTCTCACTTCTATACCTCCTTTACTATCCCTTTCTCTCTCTTCAATACCTCCTTTACTATCCCGTTCTCTCTCTTCTTTCTCTCTCACTTCATTACCTCCTTTACTATCCCTTTCTCTCTCTTCTTTCTCTCTCACTTCTATACCACCTTTACTATCCCTTTCTCTCTTTTCAATACCTCCTTTACTATCCCGTTCTCTCTCTTCTTTCTCTCATTTCTATACCTCCTTTACTATCCCTTTCTCTCTCTTCTTTCTCTCACTTCTATACATCCTTTACTATCCCTTTCTCTCACTTCAATACCTCCTTTACTATCCCTTTCTCTCTTTTCTTTCTCTCACTTCTATACCTCCTTTACTATCCCTTTCTCTCTTTTCACTCTCTCACTTCAATACCTCCTTTACTATCCCTTTCTCTCTCTTCTTTCTCTCTCACTTCTATACCTCCTTTACAATCCCTTTCTCTCTCTTTTCTTTCTCTCACTTCAATACCTCCTTTACAATCCCTATCTCTCTTTTCTTTCTCTCACTTCAATAACTCCTTTACTATCCCTTTCTCTCTCTTCTTTCTCTCACTTCTATACCTCCTTTACAATCCCTTTCTCTCTCTTCTTTCTCTCACTTCAATACCTCCTTTACTATCCCTTTCTCTCTTTTCTTTCTCTCACTTCTATACCTCCTTTACTATCCCTTTCTCTCTTTTCTTTCTCTCACTTCAATACCTCCTTTACTATCCCTTTCTATCTTTTCTTTCTCTCACTTCAATAACTCCTTTACTATAATTATTCTTCCTTTCCATTCCTCAAGTATATTGGTGTTCCTTTGCAGTGAATGTTTTTTATTCTTACGTAGTTAAGGCACATGTAATATTCTTTTGATACATTAGAGTGCCTTGATTCCTCCACAGTAAGCCAGGATACGTGACCAGGTTACTAACAATAATGGTGTCCTGTTTCTTGGAATAGTTTGGAGGAATCAGTTGCTTACCATCCCGTTAAAAGTAATTACATAAAAGCCACCTGCAAGAGAAGGAATGAACCTGTACAACCCATGGTCATCAAACAATTAAAACTACACCTATGTACTATCAAAGACAAAACTAGTTGTGTCGTGAAATCTGGTGAAAATAATTATATGGCAGAGGGCTAACCATACTGGACATGAACCTTACTGTGTTGGGGTTTTCATTATGTTTCACGAGTTATATTAAATCATTAGACAGGACAGCGACACCAGTTTTGTCTTTGATAGTACACGCACGACATTCATATGGTGTCAGAATGCATAAATATGTCAATAGTGTTTGTTCTATGGAGTCACTTAATTAAAAGATCCCTCTCACACTATACATATGTTAAAGTTTTTTTTTTTTTTTTTTTACAATACCTCTCACACTATACATAATTATATTCAAGTTTTTTTTTTTTTTACAATACCTCTCACACTATACATAATTATATTCAAGTTTTTTTTTTTTTACAATACCTCTCACACTATACATAATTATATTCAAGTTTTTTTTTTTTTACAATACCTCTCACACTATACATAATTATATTCAAGTTTTTTTTTTTTTTACAATACCTCTCACACTATACATAATTTTATATTCAAGTTTTTTTTTTTACAATACCTCTCACACTATACATATATTCAAGTTTTTTTTTACAAGACCTTACACTATACATACATATATTCAAGGATATTTACAAGACCTCTTACACTATATATATATATCCAATAATTTATCACGGTCTCGTATCATGTTGTTGATTGAATCCTTGCTACATGTTTGCCAAGTCTGTATATTTCAGTTGTAAGTGGAACGGCTGAAAATTATACAGTATTACACATTATACAGTATTCCTTCCATCAGTGTATTTAACTTGGTAATGCAGTACAACTCATGTATAATGCACAACACCTAATTCCGCCAGATAGATTGCGTTGACAATTAGAGCTGTATAATTATATTTGGTTTGTTTGTTTGTTTGTTTGTTTGTTTGTTTATCACTTTTATAAAAACACTAGTATGCATGGAGGGGAATAATCTGTGAACTTATGATTTCGACTGTCCTATAGGCATTATTTTTATCGTGGTATATACAACGGTGACACGGGAGGGTACTCTATGTTAAGGGGATAAATAGTATACAGTATTCGTAAATCTGGAGCAACTGATTCCTTTAAGCTGTTTTTGTTCACATGGTCCTGTTTCCTGATATACATTGGAGGAATCAAGGCGCTCTAATGAACACAAATATTTTACCCCCGTAAGTATCCGACTGACGCTGGTGGTGAATGTGTGTGTTGTAGCGGCGGGGAGTTGTTCGTTGTGTGCTGTACCGCTGTCCTTCCCTTCCCTTCCTTTCCTTCCTTCCTCCCTTTACTCCCTTCTCTCCCCTCTCTTCCCTTCCTTCCTTCCTTCCCTCCCTTCCCTTCCCTTCCCTTCCCTTCCATTCCTTCTCTCCCCTCTCTTCCCTTCCTCCCTTCCTTCCCTCCCTTCCCTTCCTTCTCTCCCCTCTCTTCCCTTCCTTCTCTCCCCTCTCTTCCCTTCCTTCTCTCCCTTCCCTTCCCTTCCCTTCCCTTCCCTTCCCTTCCCTTCCCTTCCCTTCCTTCTCTCCCCTTCCTTCCCTCCCCTTCCTTCCCTTCCTTCCCTTTCTTCACTCCCGGACCACAAAGCACCACAACACAACACAACCCCTTTTTATGGGTGTGAGGGAGCTCATATTTACATCACGGTAATACAGATAAATGCCAACTAGCCGTCAGTGCGTCCGGGTCCCCGCTGTAATGGGCTAATTTATTCCTACATTTGATACATCATAAAACACGTACTGTGTAATTCATTATTCAAATTTGTGATTACAATCTGTCGCGTTCATTAACATAACAGTTTAAAATATGACACCTAATTTACTTTATATGGCGAATATTAGATTTTTTTCATCAATTATAACCCTTTCCCATATAACTCCCATACAGGTAATCAATATGTTTCATGATTGCTAAGTAAACAGTGTCGCTCTGACAAAACATTCTGGTAAATCAAACAGTGAAGTAGACACAGGCGGTGAAAGGGACACACACCTCCAAATATTATACCTAGACTGTGGTACTATTGGCCACAAGAATTCGTACACACACTGTTGTTTTCAAGGGTTTACAACATATAGAAATTATAAGACTACGTAAGTGGAATATAACATTATCATTGGGTTCGTTATTTTGCAGCCACCACCGAGTCACTTGGTAAACCATTCATTGCAGTACTTCCAGAATAATGACCTCTCTTTCCCTATAGCCTGTGTAAGAACTCTTGTGGCCAACCGTACAAGCAGTGATGAAGAATATTGTTTTATTTGTAATGACATTATTGGTAACAGTGCTAAGTATAATGATTTAAGAACTGTAACACCGATATAAAACATTTCAAACATTTTATCAATAATGTTTTAGGAACAAAATAATGGTTTCTTCTGTCCACGATATGTTTGAAAAGAATAATTATAAACAGCCATTTAGTTTTTACCAAATCTGAGCTATGTATTTGTATGGTTTACTGTATGACTGAAGGAGAAGAAAACTATTGTCCACAACTGAGTATATTAGAGCTCTAGATACGTTTGGAATAAGTAAAGTACAGCCACAATCAAATATCCACCAACACTTTCCTTCCACCGTAGTAAATATCTTGGTAATAAAGAACAACACGTGTATGATTTTGCAGCACCTCATAATAATAATAAATTGAGGGGGTTGAGTTGACGTAAATTGTTGTATGATTATAGTTTGATATGATACTGATTTATTTTGCACAATGGAAGGAAAGTGTTGGTGGATATTTGATTGTGGCTGTACGTTACTAAAGACGCATTTGCACTGACTTGAAGTTGGAAGGAGAAAGTAACTTGTGGTTGAGAGAATCTGTATAGGAAGACAGAATAGAGAGTTGAAGGGAGAGATGAACGAGGATGGACTGTGTGGATGGATGGAGAGACAGATAAGAGAGGGGTGGAAGAGGAGGGAGAACTTTGAGGGGAATGATGGAAGGAGAGATGGATGGAGGGACAGATAAGAAGGAGAGTTGGAGGGACTGAATGGATGGGAGGACAGGTAAGAGAGAGTGTTGGAGGGAGAAATAAAAGAGGGACTGAGTAGAAGAAGGGATAGGTAAGAGAAAGTGCTGAAGGGAGAGATTAGGGTAAGAGAGACAGGTAAAAGGGAGTGTTGAAGGGAGAGATGGACTGGAGTGGAGTGAGACAGGCTTTTAATGGTTGTGTCATGTGATCTGTCTCAAAGCCCATCTTCTTACCCCAAGTACAGTCGGGGACGAAAGGTTCTGTCACAAGATATAAAAAGGACTTGTTATTTAGAATCTAGAGCTGCATTCCACTTGTACTGATGTAAACATTGAACGTCACGAATGTATGCGAATGTTTGACACGAATTTGCACATCCATAACCCCACCTTCAAATAATACGATTAATAAATTCATGTGCATAATTATAATTAAGATATTTTCGTGCCAAAATTCCCTTCAAACTTACTGGATTGCTGGAGTAGAATCAAGATGACTAAGTAACTGGTGACAACTTAACCAGTATTATTTTATAAGTGAAAATTTGATCTTGAACTTTGATAGTGAGTGTTATGCTGCAGGTAATTCAATTTTGCAAATGGTGTTTGTAAATTTCGATATGTTACAAAACGTCCAAAGGATAATATATACTTACAGCTAACCCAATCCATAAACAATGACTCCCTAGTTCGATGAAATACTCTGTTACCTAACCTAACCTAACCTAACCTAACACCAGACAACTGTATAGAAAAACCATGTACACGAGGTAATATTGAACAGAAGGAAGGGATAAACTTGTGTATCAGTCTGTGTGGACGACGAGGCACTCACTCTCTCTCTCTCTCTCTCTCTCTCTCTTCCCCCCTATCAACTTACTCTAGATATTGTTTATTTTCAGAATGTTTTTCCTTGATGCTTCGTAATCTTTCCTGTACATTTCTTCCCCATACACTCTCGCTCGCTACAGCATACATAAACTCCATTCTTATATAGTTTCTAGCAGTGAACTTTGATCCTCTACGTAAGCTGTAGGTAGTTAATTTAATTTTGCACAAGGTGTTTGTGTGATTGCAATATGTTACAAAGCTTCTGCAACGCCTCTTTGATTGACACTAGACACCTTTGACAGCATATCGGATTTATATTTTGAAAGTGCGGTTTTTGCAGAAATATTATTTTTTCGAAATAAAAATGTGCAGAGTTAGAAGGATTATTGCTTTAACACATTTGAAGTAGGATTGTAGCATTACTTATTTCATGTACTCGAAAGGAGATTTCGTATACTCGTGAAAAATGCTTGAAAAAGGCAACTACATTTCATTTCTGTTTCATGAGTTCGAAAACAAAGACCTGAAGAATTACCGACCAATCCGCTTGTTCTCTGTAGTGAACAAACTCGTCATAAAAATGTTTTCAGATTGAACAAACTCTGTGTTCTATTCTCACCAGCCAAGAGAACAAACAAACTGGATATAGCAGAGGATTTTCTCGACAACTGATCATTTCCACACCATTAACTGGTTAATGGGAACGTTGGCTTAATTTGACGGATCATTATGTGTGGCTTTGATAGACTACGAGGAAGTCTTCTACCTTCCCTGCTTATATCCACCAAGGTTATTACTTACACCCATTAATATATTTTAGCTTATCAATGTTTCCAACCTCTCTCTCTCTCTCTCATATATATATATATATATATATATATATATATATATATATATATATATATATATATATATATATATATATATATATATATATTCTCTTTCAAACAAACGAGGTTAAAGGAAATGGCTTGTTCTGCATTAATGAGTTTATTATTTATATTTTCAATATTTCTTACAATTTTTCTTAAGTCTTCACTTAGATGGTGGATGAGTGAGGCAAAAGTTGAGTTGTTGGGGGAGGTCGACGTTTCGTCCAGTACATCGGACATCTTCAGGAGGAAGTGGCGATTCTGAGTGGGTGAGGGGTATTTAACTGTTTTCCGTATGTGGGGTGGGCGGGGCCACCATATCAGAGGCCTAGTGATTGGTGGATAGGGGGTAGCTTCTGATTCTGGCGCTACGTCTGAGTTGTTGGTTGGTTGTAGTGGGTAAGATGTTAGATGTTTGTGGTGGGTCAGTAGGTGTTGGAGGTGTGGTGAGTATCCTGACGGTGTTGGTGATGTGTCGTTTTCTGGAGGGCAGTATTTGGAGGTCTTGTGTCTGGTTGTTAATAGAGGGTTGTAGGGTTTCTATGTAGATCGCTTCTAGGTAGGAGAGTCTTCTGCTGTCTGTTTCTTTGTCTAGTATGGTGGTATTGTTTACTAGTTTGTCTCGTGTCAGAGCTTGGTTGTCGTGGGTAAGGTAGTGGTCTTTTATAGACCCTGACTGGAGGTGCATGGTGAGACGACGAGACAGTGATGTTTGTGTTTTACCAACATAGTGGTGAGGCTCACAGTCCACACTGTTACAGGTGTGTTGGTAAATCACGTGGTCACTGTTCATCGGTCTCTTGGGGGTAGTAGGTCGGTTGTGTAGGGTGAGGTTCGAGGTTTTTGGAGACTTGTAGTAAATTACTAGTTTGATCTCGCTGTCTGGGTCGGTGGGGTGAACATTCTTCTTTATTATGTCTCTTAGTATGGTCTCGTCAGTCTTGTAGTCGGTAGACATGTAGTTGCGGTAGTAGAGTTTGATATCACTGTTGGGTTTGGTTGGGGGATTCACCTCGTACCATTTTTCTAGCTGGAGTTTGATGGTGTTGGAGACGTCTGTGTTGGAATATCCATTGTTTACCAGGACTTGGGTGAGACGGTCCAGTTCCTGGTGTGTGTCTCTCCAGCTGGTGCAGTGGGAGAGAGCCCTCCTGACGTAGGATGAGATGGTGGATTGGAGGTATCTCTTGGGGCATTCACTGTCACCATTTAGACACCGTCCGTTGTTGGTGGACTTTGTGTACACTGTGGTTCGGAAGTCTGAGTCGTGGTGGGCAACCAAGAGGTCCAGGAAGGGTAGTTTGCCATCCGTTGCTTTTTCGTAGGTGAAGTTCAGACCAGACGAGGAGATAAACCGTTGTTGTAGTAGTAGTAGCTCGTCTAGGTCCTTCACTTGAACAAAAATGTCGTCAACATACCGACAGTATATCGATGGGCGATTGCATTTGAGAAGGTCCTCTTCAACAGTACCCATAAAGAAGTTAGCGAAGAGGACCCCCAGGGGGCTACCCATCGCTATACCGTCAATCTGCTGATACATATTGCCACGGGGGCAAATAAATGGAGCTTCCTTGGTGCAGAGTTCAAGTAGAGTCTTGAGGCAGGTCTTGGGGATGTCCAGTCGTGGGAGGTCTGGGTGTTCGTAAACCCGGTGGAGGATGATGTCTATAGTTTTATCCACTGGTACATTAGTGAACAAACTCTCAACATCCAGGGAGGCGATGATATGGTTGTCTACTTTAGGAGAGTCACGGAGAATTTGTAGAAAATCTGTGGCTGAACTGAGGCTGTACTTGCTGGGCACGTAAGGTGAAAGTAAGTTATTCAGAGATTTGGCCAGTTGGTATGTTGCAGTTGGGATCTGGGAGATGATAGGCCTGAGGGGGTTCCCAGGCTTGTGGGTTTTCACTGTGCCATAGGCGTAACCAGGCGCAAATTCTCCAATGAGTTTTTTCAGGTGTATCCCTCCAGCCTTAGCGTTGATGGTAGAAATGGTGGTGTTGGCCCTTCGCTTGATGTCGTTGGTGGGGTTGCGCGTGATTCTTTTGAATTTGCTGGTGTCACTTAGAATGTTGTCTACTTTCTGTAGGTATTCCTCTCTTCCATGGACAACTAAAGAGGAGGCCTTATCAGCACGACGAATGATGATGTCCGGGTTTTCTCGTAGCTGTTTCGAGGCAAGGAAGTGATTTTTACTCAGGAGTTTGCTGTGGTAGACTCCCCTCGTCTTGGCGGCTTCAGCAAGTAGAGTTGGTTGAAGTGCAGTTGAGGTAGTAATTTTCCCGTTTTTCTCTAGTTGGTGGATGTCGTCTAAGAGGATCTCCATCTCCAGTCGTTTCCGGTGTGGTTTTGGCTTAGTCATGTAGTGACAATTTAGCCCCATGTTGAGAAGGTCCTGTTGGTCTGGGGTGAGTGTGGTGTTGGTGAGGTTGACGTATCCTGGGGATGGTTGAGGCAACTTGATATTGCCCCCATATAGATGTGATAGTTTCTTGATGGCTACACTCTCTGTCTTTCGTCGGTGTTGTTCCCCGAGGAGCTGTAGTTTTCTGTTGATTTGTAGTCGTAGGTCGTCGGTAGTGGTTCCATCTTCCCATAGGTGGAAGAGAGCATCTCGTTGTGTTCTTAGTTTTCTTGCAGTTTCTTTTTTCTCAGCTATTTCTTCTCTCACCAGTTCTTCACGAAACTGTAGAGTGCTGTTCCTGTTTCTGGCATTCTCGTTATGTAGTTTTATTTTGGTATAGCCAGGGAGTATATTCTCTTTCAAACAAACGAGGTTAAAGGAAATGGCTTGTTCTGCATTAATGAGTTTATTATTTATATTTTCAATATTTCTTACAATTTTTCTTAAGTCTTCACTTAGATGGTGGATGAGTGAGGCAAAAGTTGAGTTGTTGGGGGAGGTCGACGTTTCGTCCAGTACATCGGACATCTTCAGGAGGAAGTGGCGATTCTGAGTGGGTGAGGGGTATTTAACTGTTTTCCGTATGTGGGGTGGGCGGGGCCACCATATCAGAGGCCTAGTGATTGGTGGATAGGGGGTAGCTTCTGATTCTGGCGCTACGTCTGAGTTGTTGGTTGGTTGTAGTGGGTAAGATGTTAGATGTTTGTGGTGGGTCAGTAGGTGTTGGAGGTGTGGTGAGTATCCTGACGGTGTTGGTGATGTGTCGTTTTCTGGAGGGCAGTATTTGGAGGTCTTGTGTCTGGTTGTTAATAGAGGGTTGTAGGGTTTCTATGTAGATCGCTTCTAGGTAGGAGAGTCTTCTGCTGTCTGTTTCTTTGTCTAGTATGGTGGTATTGTTTACTAGTTTGTCTCGTGTCAGAGCTTGGTTGTCGTGGGTAAGGTAGTGGTCTTTTATAGACCCTGACTGGAGGTGCATGGTGAGACGACGAGACAGTGATGTTTGTGTTTTACCAACATAGTGGTGAGGCTCACAGTCCACACTGTTACAGGTGTGTTGGTAAATCACGTGGTCACTGTTCATCGGTCTCTTGGGGGTAGTAGGTCGGTTGTGTAGGGTGAGGTTCGAGGTTTTTGGAGACTTGTAGTAAATTACTAGTTTGATCTCGCTGTCTGGGTCGGTGGGGTGAACATTCTTCTTTATTATGTCTCTTAGTATGGTCTCGTCAGTCTTGTAGTCGGTAGACATGTAGTTGCGGTAGTAGAGTTTGATATCACTGTTGGGTTTGGTTGGGGGATTCACCTCGTACCATTTTTCTAGCTGGAGTTTGATGGTGTTGGAGACGTCTGTGTTGGAATATCCATTGTTTACCAGGACTTGGGTGAGACGGTCCAGTTCCTGGTGTGTGTCTCTCCAGCTGGTGCAGTGGGAGAGAGCCCTCCTGACGTAGGATGAGATGGTGGATTGGAGGTATCTCTTGGGGCATTCACTGTCACCATTTAGACACCGTCCGTTGTTGGTGGACTTTGTGTACACTGTGGTTCGGAAGTCTGAGTCGTGGTGGGCAACCAAGAGGTCCAGGAAGGGTAGTTTGCCATCCGTTGCTTTTTCGTAGGTGAAGTTCAGACCAGACGAGGAGATAAACCGTTGTTGTAGTAGTAGTAGCTCGTCTAGGTCCTTCACTTGAACAAAAATGTCGTCAACATACCGACAGTATATCGATGGGCGATTGCATTTGAGAAGGTCCTCTTCAACAGTACCCATAAAGAAGTTAGCGAAGAGGACCCCCAGGGGGCTACCCATCGCTATACCGTCAATCTGCTGATACATATTGCCACGGGGGCAAATAAATGGAGCTTCCTTGGTGCAGAGTTCAAGTAGAGTCTTGAGGCAGGTCTTGGGGATGTCCAGTCGTGGGAGGTCTGGGTGTTCGTAAACCCGGTGGAGGATGATGTCTATAGTTTTATCCACTGGTACATTAGTGAACAAACTCTCAACATCCAGGGAGGCGATGATATGGTTGTCTACTTTAGGAGAGTCACGGAGAATTTGTAGAAAATCTGTGGCTGAACTGAGGCTGTACTTGCTGGGCACGTAAGGTGAAAGTAAGTTATTCAGAGATTTGGCCAGTTGGTATGTTGCAGTTGGGATCTGGGAGATGATAGGCCTGAGGGGGTTCCCAGGCTTGTGGGTTTTCACTGTGCCATAGGCGTAACCAGGCGCAAATTCTCCAATGAGTTTTTTCAGGTGTATCCCTCCAGCCTTAGCGTTGATGGTAGAAATGGTGGTGTTGGCCCTTCGCTTGATGTCGTTGGTGGGGTTGCGCGTGATTCTTTTGAATTTGCTGGTGTCACTTAGAATGTTGTCTACTTTCTGTAGGTATTCCTCTCTTCCATGGACAACTAAAGAGGAGGCCTTATCAGCACGACGAATGATGATGTCCGGGTTTTCTCGTAGCTGTTTCGAGGCAAGGAAGTGATTTTTACTCAGGAGTTTGCTGTGGTAGACTCCCCTCGTCTTGGCGGCTTCAGCAAGTAGAGTTGGTTGAAGTGCAGTTGAGGTAGTAATTTTCCCGTTTTTCTCTAGTTGGTGGATGTCGTCTAAGAGGATCTCCATCTCCAGTCGTTTCCGGTGTGGTTTTGGCTTAGTCATGTAGTGACAATTTAGCCCCATGTTGAGAAGGTCCTGTTGGTCTGGGGTGAGTGTGGTGTTGGTGAGGTTGACGTATCCTGGGGATGGTTGAGGCAACTTGATATTGCCCCCATATAGATGTGATAGTTTCTTGATGGCTACACTCTCTGTCTTTCGTCGGTGTTGTTCCCCGAGGAGCTGTAGTTTTCTGTTGATTTGTAGTCGTAGGTCGTCGGTAGTGGTTCCATCTTCCCATAGGTGGAAGAGAGCATCTCGTTGTGTTCTTAGTTTTCTTGCAGTTTCTTTTTTCTCAGCTATTTCTTCTCTCACCAGTTCTTCACGAAACTGTAGAGTGCTGTTCCTGTTTCTGGCATTCTCGTTATGTAGTTTTATTTTGGTATAGCCAGGGAGTATATTCTCTTTCAAACAAACATCACTGTCTCGTCGTCTCACCATGCACCTCCAGTCAGGGTCTATAAAAGACCACTACCTTACCCACGACAACCAAGCTCTGACACGAGACAAACTAGTAAACAATACCACCATACTAGACAAAGAAACAGACAGCAGAAGACTCTCCTACCTAGAAGCGATCTACATAGAAACCCTACAACCCTCTATTAACAACCAGACACAAGACCTCCAAATACTGCCCTCCAGAAAACGACACATCACCAACACCGTCAGGATACTCACCACACCTCCAACACCTACTGACCCACCACAAACATCTAACATCTTACCCACTACAACCAACCAACAACTCAGACGTAGCGCCAGAATCAGAAGCTACCCCCTATCCACCAATCACTAGGCCTCTGATATGGTGGCCCCGCCCACCCCACATACGGAAAACAGTTAAATACCCCTCACCCACTCAGAATCGCCACTTCCTCCTGAAGATGTCCGATGTACTGGACGAAACGTCGACCTCCCCCAACAACTCAACTTTTGCCTCACTCATCCACCATCTAAGTGAAGACTTAAGAAAAATTGTAAGAAATATTGAAAATATAAATAATAAACTCATTAATGCAGAACAAGCCATTTCCTTTAACCTCGTTTGTTTGAAAGAGAATATACTCCCTGGCTATACCAAAATATATATATATATATATATATATATATATATATTTAAAATGAATCTTTCTCTGCCGTTCTTTCTCTCTGCTCTATATTTTGTTCTTTCTATTCCTCCCCTTCCTCTCTCTTATTCTCCCTTTCTCTCTCACTCTCTTCCTCCCTCTCTCTCTCTCTCATCCTCCCTTTCCCTCTCACTCTTTCTTCCTCCCTCTCTCTTCTCTCCCCTTCCCTGGCTCCCTCCCTCCCTCCGGGTAGGCACCTGGAAGTGTATTAATTAGACAGGATTACCTCTTAAGCTACGGGGAGGGGAGATTAAGGGAGGAAAGGAGGGACGAGAGTAAAGGGAGGATAGAAAGGAGGGACGGGAGTAAAGGGAGGGGGAGAGAAAGGAGGGGCGGGAGTAAAGAGAGGATAGAAAGGAGGGACTGGAGTAAAGTGAGGGGGGAGGAAGAGGGATTGAAGTATGAGAGGATAGAAAGGAGGGACGGGAATACAGGGAGAGGGGAGGAGGAGGGACTGGAATAAAGGGAGAGGGAAAGAGAGGAGGGACGGGAAAGGGAAGATACCAAGAAGACGAGATAAATGGGAAATACGAGAGATGTGATGAAAAGGGAAACAGGAAGAGATGTGAGGAGAGAAGAGAACGGAAGGAGGGAAGATAATGAAAGAATAGGATAAGAGTTAGGAGAAAGCGAGACAGAGAGAGAGAAAAAGAGACAGAAAAAGATACAAAGAAAGAAACAGAAAGAGACAAAACGAGGGAGAGTGAGAAAGGGAGAGGGAAGGAGAAAGTGAGAGGGAAGGAGAAAGTGAGAGAAATAGAGAATGTGAAAGGGAGAATGACAGCAAACTGATGTGTCAAAATGATAGAATAGAACGATGGAAGTGAGAAAAGTCATAGAGAAAAGAGAGAGAGAAAAGGGAAGAGAAAGGGTGCTAAAGAAAATGTAAGATAAGAGACGGAGAAACAGTAAAGAATTTAGTTCGGAAATGAAGGAGAGAAGAAAATGGGAGATAGCATAAGGTGAAGAAAGATTAGATAATGGTAATAAAATGAATCATAGATGAAAAAGTGAATATGTAGAGAGAGAGAGAGAGAGAGAGAGAGAGAGAGAGAGAGAGAGAGAGAGAGAGAGAGAGAGAGAGAGAGAGAGAGAGAGAGAGAGAGAGACAGAGAGAGAGAGAGAAAGAGAGAGAAAAAAAAATAGTATAGATAGATAAATTAGTAGCGAACGTAAAAGGAAGAGGACGAGCAAGAAAAAAAAAAAAACACTAACACACACACACACACATAAAAATATACCGAAAAAATAATTGAATATCATCCAAGTGAAGGTGAATCCAGTAAATATATATATACATACGGCAATAAGGGCAAAAGTATACAGCCAATTCACTCACACAGCCTCTCTTTGCTGGATAATCTCTCGCACTAAGAGCCAATAAGAGTAACGAGGAGGAGGAGGACGAGGAGGACGAGGAGGAGGAGTCTGTACTTCACTTGATTACACCTATAGGCTAAGAAATTATTATTAAGTAGTCACGATAAATGTTTTCCCAGTACAGGAGGGATAGAAAATTGGGATCAGTCGAAGCCAGTCCTAATATGCTGTTACAGTAGGTTTGTATAGGATGGTTTACAAGGTTTATATGTCACTGTACTTGGCACTTGGTAAACCTCGGTGTTCTGTAGTCACTATGTATACGCCACAGTAAATCATTTAGGAAATAAATAATGACAGCTGTACAATACTTACTCTTTCTTGTTTCGGGAGATAACACACCTGTGATTGCCAACCCTGTCTGTCTGTCTGTCACCATATTCTTCAGTTTACCTGTGACTCTGAAAAAACAGGCTAACCAGATCAAGAGAGCAAGTGCAATGAAAAACTCGTGTATTAGACGATGAGGAAAACTGGTACGATGGCTTCCTATGTGTACCATCAAAGACCAAAGTCGTGTCGTGAAAACTGGTGAAAATATATGGTATAGGACTAAACATACTGGGCACGAACGTAACTATGGTAGGATTTTCATTATGTTTCACAAGTTATATTGAATTATTGGACAAGACAGCGACACCAGTTTTGTCTTTGATAGTACACGTCTTTGTAGCCATTGTGGAGGTCATCGCTATCTCCTATCGCATGGTATTATACTCGTAAACTTACTGTCCAAGTGTGTTACGATGGACATGGAAAAAAAAAAAATATTAGATAGGGTTGATTGGTGTCATAACCTTCGTGTAGTTTTTGTTGTTGAAGTTGAAGTTCCACAAGGTGACTGACCAAGCAGCCCCTCCTTCGTGTAGTACTGTAGTTGTTGATTGTATTGTCTCTCTTCTAACAAGTTGCTGGTACGCCGGGAGTCACCTGTTATTGATCAGCAGAATTAAAAGGTGCACCGTTTTCCCTGGTATAATACACAGAGGTCGTACATACATCAGCAGTCCTCTGTACCAAGAGAAAGATTAGATAAAGGTAATAAAATGTATTATGGAGAGGAAAAGCGAATATGGACAGCAAGAGAGATAGAGAAAGAGTGGCATGTTGATTGAAATAATTATAGATAGTTGAATTGGTAGTGAGAGAAAGGAAGATGAGCAAGAAAACACACAGAGGAAGAGACAGGCACAAAAAAAAAAAATAATAATAATAAAAAACTAAACATGAAGTCATACCAGGGGAAGGGGCAGACTATGAATAATGACCCCATAGTCTCCCCTGTAAAGTAGGTTTTCTGTGAGTCAGGTCATAGGACACGTTCTTGCTGGATAGTTTGGGATCTTCGTGGACTCTTTTCCAGACATCTCTATTCACTCTATAGGTTATTTTTTGTATTCTATCTCTCGCTCCTCGTCTAGTAGTTTTGAGTACCGTGGCCGTGTATTACTATTATTATTATTACTATTATTATTATTACTATTATTATTATTACTATTATTATTATTATTATTATTATTATTATTATTAATATTATTATTACTATTATTATTATTATTACTATTATTATTACTATTATTATTATTATTACTATTATTATTATTACTATTATTATTATTACTATCATTATTTTTATTATTACTATTATTATTATTATTATTATTATTATTAATATTATTACTATTATTATTATTATCATTACTATTATTATTATTATTATTACTATTATTATTATTATTATTATTAATATTATTATTAATATTATTATTATTATTATTACTATTACTATTATTATTATTACTATTATTATTATTATTATTACTATTATTATTATTATTATTATTATTATTATTATTATTATTATTATTATTATTATTATTACTACGTGTATTATTATTACGTGTAGCATTGTCCTGTCCCAAATTTTAGTTAAGTTCTATTTGGGTCCTGTCATTGGGCACACGTGGGGATGGTACAGTCGGAGTCAAAAGTCGTGTCGCCACATCTACCAAGTCATGAAGTACAGTATGGAAATATAAGCTTCACAGACTCATAAATTAAAAAAACAGTAAATATTTTTTTAATTTGCCCCCTAAATATTGTAATTCTGTATGATGAATGCGTTTGTTTAATTATTATCCTTTTTGTTATCCTTTAATTAAGAAGAGCTGAGCGAGGCGACACGACTTAACTTGACTTGACTTTTGCCGCCGACTGTACAGGGGGCAGCAGGAATTCGTGACGCTCAGCTCTAGTGAGAGGAGCCTGGTGATCTGGTAACACTGTATGGGAAATGACAAATATGGATTAAATGACACATACTAAAGATTATTTAAGCTGGACAAATATGGATTAAATGACATATACTAAGGATCATTTAATTAAGCTGAGCGGACGAATTTCTGCTGCCGACTCTACCAGAAATTTTAATAAGAAACACTCGGCTTCATCCACCAAAAATTATGAAGTTATGATTTTGCTCACAAATGGACTCAATGGTTGACTACTTTACATGGGCATTTTTATAAACATTATAGAGTGGACACGTAGGGATAAAAGGAGTGAAGTGGGTTAAAACATATTACTAGAAGGGAAGTGAGTTTTTTGGGGCTTGTTGGTG
This sequence comes from Petrolisthes cinctipes, assembly GCA_033782935.1. NCBI lineage: Eukaryota > Metazoa > Arthropoda > Malacostraca > Decapoda > Porcellanidae > Petrolisthes > Petrolisthes cinctipes. The sequence goes on along the minus strand of JAWQEG010005923.1, from coordinate 9,101 downwards.
AATTGGAAGGTGTCTGATTCCTACAAACTATGCCACGAAACAGATCCCTTCTTAGTACCATCGAGGGCATCTGTTTTCTGGTATTTAGTTAGGAGGAATCAGTAGCCCTCCAATTTACCCTTAAAGACCCTGTTATAATGTATAGGAATGATAGGAGGCTTCTGATTCCTCCTGACTAAGCTATGCCACGAAACACGCTCCTTCCATATAGGTGGTGTTTCGTGGCAATATTTGAAGGACTCATTTCCCTCCAAATTTCTAACTACTAGCTTCTGGCTAGCACAGTGCTAGAGTCTGCGGCTGCAATCCTGCGGCCCAGCGTTCGATCCTTGCTCGGGACACGATAAAAATCTTTCACTGATGCCAGAGGTTACCACCCCTGTGAGCAAGGGGTGGGGGGTTTGAGTCAGCTGTCTGAGGTCTTCCTGCTTACGCAGCCATAGCCGAGGCTGACTCGGGTCTCACGTGGGTGGAGAGGTCTTTGGGCCACTCATCATCCTTGTGATGCGTGCTATAGTTGTGTTTCATACACACAGTGTGTGCTACACTCTGTCCCATTGACTGCCACTCATTGGCGGACCTTTAAACCTTTAAACTACATCACAGGGTCCCTTAATTACCCCAGTTTGGATAGGTGGTCAAGACTGGAAGGAGTGACATACAGAAGGCTACGTGGAAATAATATTAAGTTTGGTCCCTGGCTGAGTGCTGGAGGGGTGGCCTTATACCTTAGACCCTCCAGTACCGTTTATAATCATATTACACACCAAGGCCCCAATATAACCTCAGAGTTACCCATTGATTAGATGAACAGGAAAGTGTTGTTGGTAAATCTGGATCAAATGATTCATCCTAACTTTAACCAAGAAACAGGCCACTAGTGTTTTGGTTCATCTGATCCTGTTTCCTGGCATACTTTGGAGGAATCAAGGCTCTCCACAGTACCAAAAGTGTCATCTCACCTTAACCTAATTTCACCCACACGGTAGGGCACTTTACAGAAGGTTTTCCCTATAATCATATTGGCCTGTGGATGTTGTGTTTACTACCCATTTACAGGCCACCATTTTGCACCAAGCGAGGTAAATAAATTCGTGTGTGTGTTTGTGTGTGTGTGCAAATTAATGTGCATGTAGACAAGTGTATGCGTCTGTGCACGTGTGTGTGTAAATTTATGTACATATAGACAAGTGTGTGTATGTGTGGAAATATATGTGCATGTGGAAAAGTGCATATGTGTGTGTGAAAGAGAGAGAGAGAAAAAATGTATGTGCATGTAGACAAGTGCATGCGTGTGTTGGTTGGTGATGGTGAATGTATTTTCCTTGACCGCATGTGTTAATTACGGTCACCACATCCGTGCATCTCTTCGTGTTTATTTTTGGTGGATGGTTGAGATGAGGACTGAACCCATTAGACACGTTCATTCCTCATTAAGCCCCTCACCGCCGTTTGTGGGGAGCTTCTAACCTCAATAATCTCGTCCCTTGTTAGAGAGAATATATTTCGATTTCATAATAAACTTGTCCCTTGTTAGAGAGAATATATTTCGAATTCCATAATTTTCGTAACCTCTAACTGAAATGGACACATGGGTTGAAAATATATCAAGCGTTTATGTTTGAATGAATCCTTTAATTAGATATTGACCTAAAAAAAAAAATTACACTACTAACCAACCTTAGATATCATGTGTGTCAGAATGAATCTCAAAACAATTGCCCCGATAAAATGACAATCGCTTTATTTAAGTATATAAAGTACAGAGAGTAAAAATATATTACACTATAACTTTCCCTAGAATATAGTTGGTTCTTTCTGATATAAATAAATTGCCTACTTGTTAACTCAGCGGTGAAACAAGCTCAGCTTATATAGAGAAGAAGTATACCAACACGGAGAAATTGAAAAAGAGTACAAAGTTACAAAATACAGAACACATGCAAGAACAAGTTACTGTGGTGTTTACGATCGCATGCAACAGTCAGCGGCAAATGTGTATCGAGTCATGAAGTGTAGTATGGAAACATATCAATAAATCAAGCAAGCAACAATCAGTAGTATGGAAATATAGTAAGCTTCACAGGGCTCGTAAACTGAAGAAACCGAGGTGTTTATTGATTTGTTCACTGGATAGAGTAATGTAGGATGGTTAATGTTTTGGCTTTATTATTTATCTTTCATATGTTAATTTTAAGAAGCGCTGAGTGAGGCGACATATGTGACTTTTGCCACCGTCTGTACATATACGATGGATGGCTCTCTGTAGTGTGTGTGTGTGTGTGTGTGTGTGTGTGTGTGTGTGTGTGTGTGTGTGTGTGTGTGTGTGTGTGTGTGTGTGTGTGTGTGTGTGTGTGTGTGTGTGTGTGTGTGTGTGTACCGCCCCATCGCCAACACCACGAATGTAATAATCTTGCCTACGACTTTACCCGCTTGTAGGTACCGAAACTCTCAAACACCACCACCTTCAAGATTACATTTCTATTATATATGGAAGCGATTGATTCCTGCAGTGTGTGTCTCGATACAGGCTTCATCCCCATCACTACACCATCCTTCACCTCTTTGTGTTCTTCCCTCCTCGTCCCTTCCCTTTTATCTTTCACACACTTTCCCCAATTTTTATTCCCGTTTTATGCTTAATGTTTTATAATTTACTCTCTCTTTGCGTAGCTTAGTTGCGTTGCAGTGTCTGGAGGAATTAGAAAAAAACAAGAGGAACGAAAAAGAGAAGCGAATAAGAGGTATAGTTGTGGACAAAACAAAATAATAAATAACACACAGACATAAGTCAAACGTGCCCCTTATCAAGCCTTAGAATAGGACCGATCGCCTTTACACACAACTTCTCATACTATATATACCCTATGCTCCTATGCTCAATGAGGGGCCCCGTCGTATCAGGTGTGTCTGTTTCACGTGGCCTCAACTGTACTGTACGGTTTGGTGGGAAAGGCGAGTGATGGAAAGAGAGTGAATAAGGGAACTGAGAGAAAGCAAGATGAAGTGGTAAAGAAAAATATTTTGAAACAAGTCTAGGGAGGAAAGTGAATAAGGAAACTGAGAGAAAGCAAGATGAAGCAGTGAAGACAAATTTTGAAACACGTCTATGGAGGAAAGTGCATACGGGAATAAACAAGGGAACTGGACTGAAAAAGGAAAAGTCAGGGGGAAGAATAATTATTAGGAAATGTGAAAGAGGGAACAAATAGGGAAGGAGAATCAGATTAGGCAGGAAGGAAGAGAAATGAGGAAAGTAATAAGAAAGAAGGGTTGAAGGAAGATACGGAAACGAATGAGAAGTATTGTGAATTGAAAGAGAAGAAGAAGGAGGAAGAGGATTAAGAAGAGGAGGAGGAGGAGGAGGATTAGGAAGAGTAGGAGGAGGAGGAGGAGGAGGAAGAGGAGGAGGAGGAGGAGGAGGAGGAGAGGACTAATGCAAAAAAGTGTAGGGGAAACGAAAACGGGAAAGATAAGTATGGTAGTGATTTAAGGAGACCGTCTTGTTGGTGCATTGGAGAGCCTTGATTCCTCCAAAGCATGCTAGGAAACAGGACCAGAAGAGCAAAAATAATAGTGTTCTGTTGCTTAGAATAGCTTGGAGGATTCAGTTGCTCCAGATTTATCAACACAGAACTTCCCCCTTAAGGAGACTGTCTTGTTGGCAAATTGGAAAGCCACCGATTCCTTCTAACTGTGGCAGAAAACAGCTAGATGCCCTCAGTGGTACTAATAGGGGATCCATTTCGTGGCATAGTTTGGAGGAATCAGAGACCTTCCACCAATTCACCAACAAAAGAATCTCCCCTAAAGGAAGGAAGGAGTATAGGTGTAGAAGGGGAGATGTATTAATGAGGAAATGGGAAAAGGAGAAGGGTGAAGGAAAGGAGGAGGAGGAGGAGTAGTAGTGAGAAGGGAAAGATATTGGAGCAGAAAATTAGAAGGGAAAGGTAAGAGGAGGGAAGGAGTGGAAAGGAGATTAAGAAGGGGCAGAGAGGAAGAAGAGAGGAAATGTGAGGGGAGAGGGAAAGGGGAAGACAGATTGGAAAGGGAGAAGAGGAGAGAGAGAGGAGTGGTAAGAGGGAAGGCAAGGATATTACCTGAGTATTGGGTTAAGATGAGAGGGAAAATGAGGAAAGGTTAAGGAAGGTGGATGGACAGAGACAGTTATTGGCAGTAGGAGGGAAAAATAAAGGAATAAGAAGAAAAGACGAATAATATAAGAGAAAGGACGAAAAGACGAATAATATCACAGAGACATGACGAAAAGACGAATAATATCACAGGGACAGGACGAAAAGACGAATAATATCACAGAGACAGGACGAAAAGACGAATAATATCACAGAGACAGGACGAAAAGACGAATAATATCACAGAAAGGACGAAAATACGATTGATACAACATACAGGAAGAAAAGACAAAAAATAACAACAGAGAGAAAGAACGAAAAGACGAATGATACAACTGATAAAAAGGGCGAAAAGACGAATCAACCAAGAGGATGTAGACTGGAAGGGGAACAGGGTGATGATGGGGGTTTATTTAATTGTCTGTGAAATTATAGTTGATTTTAAATGAATAAATCAAATTACGAATATCTATTGTTTTATGGAGAGAACAAATAAATGAATGACACACCAGTAATGATCTCATTCTGAAAGGAAAGGCACAAACATATTTTTAAGAGAAATTTGATACTTCTGATATTGATCCGAACTTTAGACTTCACTCAAGTAAATTTGCTATAAGGATTTTTGTATATCACGCACCAGTCGCTACTATTATGGCTCAGTAATGTTTAAGTCGCTGCCTTACGAATACATTTTCTCTCTGAAATATATATATACATCATGTGGCTTTACTTCTGTACAGTACAAGACAGTTGTGCAGAATTTTATCATTGGAAAACCACTCGTAATGAAAGGGGAAGGGTTTAACTTTACTATCACAAACTCTACCTCAACCACACACTTCTCTGTCCTTGTGTGTGTGTGTGTGTGTGTGTGTGTGTGTTTTTACTACCACGAACTCTCCACCCACCAAACACTTCTCTATCCTTGTGTGTGTGTGTGTGTGTGTGTGTGTGTGTGTGTGTGTGTGTGTGTGTGTGTGTGTGTGTGTGTGTGTACTACCACCAACTCTCCACCCACCAAACACTTCTCTATCCTTGTGTGTGTGTTTATTATTATTATTATTATTATTATTATATATATATTTTTTTTGAGGGGAGGGGGAGGGGGGGGGGAGCTTTGCAACGATCCTACCCCCGCGACTTCATTCATCTCGCCGCTCCATTAATCAGCGTAAAACTTTGGCCATCCCACCAGCCAGCCTGCCAGTCGATAATCGCGATCAGCTCGTAAAAGGGAAGATATACTCGGCAGACCCAATCCATGACGCCGATACGCTTGTTAATTAATAACAGTAATTACCGCTAATTACGCTAGGGGTTTGGGCAGGGCAGGGCAGGGCAGGGCAGGGCAGGGGGGAGGGAGGTAAGGCATGGATGTATGTGTGTTCATTCTCGTTTACCCAAATCACTATAAAAATGGTCTGGGTAGTTATGGTGGCCAGAGTAATTTGAGCCTTGCATGGATGGGTACACCTGCTGGGCTTTGTTAGGGCCACACACGGGTGAGGAGGAGATAGGTAGCTTAGTGGGTGGGTGCATCAGTCTCTCTCTCTCTCTCTCTCTCTCTCTCTCTCTCTCTCTCTCTCTCTAGCTTAGTGGGTGGGTGCATCAGTCTCTCTCTCTCTCTCTCTCTCTCTCTCTCTCTCTCTCTCTCTCTCTCTCTCTCTCTCTCTCTCTCTCTCTCTCTAGCTTAGTGGGTGGGTGCATCAGTCTCTCTCTCTCTCTCTCTCTCTCTCTCTCTCTCTCTCTCTCTCTCTCTCTCTCTCTCTCTCTCTAGCTTAGTGGGTGGGTGCATCAGTCTCTCTCTCTCTCTCTCTCTCTCTCTCTCTCTCTCTCTAGCTTAGTGGGTGGGTGCATCAGTCTCTCTCTCTCTCTCTCTCTCTCTCTCTCTCTCTCTCTCTCTCTCTCTCTCTCATTATATCAACAATTCTGGTGGTACAGAGAGTTTTCTTTATTTATTTATAAGAAATGTTGTATCATTTAACATAGGGATCCTTAGGCTTCAATAAATAAAAGCTATGTAACAAAAAACCATATTTAGGCCAAGCAAATATAGCACCATCTATTTATACGTAAATTATAGAATGTTTCCCCTTTTTTTTTTTTTTTTTTTTTTTTTTTTTTTTTTATGTTCCGACTCTGGACATAGGCGTCATGAAACCCTTTACCGAGGTCCTGGTCAACTCAAACCCACACACACACACTCACATACACATACATCACGACCTTCAGACTGTGCATCTTTTCTTTTCTACTGTATGGATGCAAGTCAATAAGAGAAAAGAAAAAAAATAGGGTAGAAAACAAGAGAAGAGAAGAGAAGGGAGAAGAAGTAGTAAATGGATTTGTCTATTCCCTATCTCCTATTCAGACTTTTCTTACCATTCATACCTCTTGTCTTTTTTACCAACATTCCCTCATTTTATTTTAATTGTTGTGTTTTGTTTGCATTAATTATTTTACTCTCTTATCTTTCATTTCTCTAGTTCTGTTATCTTCTTCTAGCTCTCACTTTTCTTCTCCAGTTCTCACTTTCCTTCGCCTTCCTTCCAACTCTATCTTTCTAAATCTTTCACTCTTTTTCTCTTTACCTTCCTTCTATCGTTACCTCTTTCTCATTTTTGCTATTCTCTACTACATAATATATAATTATTTGGGGTTTAGGACATTATATATATTTTTTTTTACAGCACTGCCTTCACTCTTTCCATTATTCTATTCTCGTTCTATGATATATTCTCCCTCATTTTCCCTCTCCTCGTGTCCCATTTCCCACTCACTCTCCCTCTCCTCGTGTCCTGTTTCCCACTCACTCTCCCTCTCTTCGTGTCCTGTTTCCCACTCACTCTCCCTCTCTTCAGTGTTACATTTCCCACTCACTCTCCCTCTCCTCGTGTCCTGTTTCCCACTCACTCTCCCTCTCCTCGTGTCCTGTTTCCCACTCACTCTCCCTCTCCTCGTGTCCTGTTTCCCACTCACTCTCCCTCTCCTCGTGTCCCATTTCTCCCACACCCTCTCCCTCTCTTCAGTGTTCCATTTCCCACTCACTCTCCCTCTCCTCGTGTCCTATTTCCCCCACACCCTCTCCCTCTCTTCGTGTCCTGTTTCCCACTCACTCTCCCTCTCCTCGTGTCCTATTTCCCCCACTCACTCTCCCTCTCTTCAGTGTTCCATTTTCCCCCTCTCACTCTCCCTCTCCTTGTGTCCTGTTTCCCCCCACACCCTCTCCCTCTCTTCAGTGTTCCATTTTCCCCTCTCACCTTCCCCAGTGCTGACCCCTTTCTCTCGCCTCTGGGTAATTGTGACTACTTCTCTTTACCCTTTCATTCACCACCACTACCACACTCGGTTATTTACTCCATCTATTTCTACAGCCATATATTTTTCTTCATCACTACATCTATTTCTACAACCATATATTTTTTCTTCCATCGCTCCCCTCCTCCCCCACCCACGCTTCCCCCCCCTCCACCCACTCTTCCTCCCCCACCCACTCTTCCCCCCCTCCACCCACTCTTTCCTCCCCCCCCCCACTCTTTCCTCCCCCCCCCCCCCCCACGTTTCCACCTCCACCCACGTTTCCACCTCCACCCCCCCCCCACGTTTCCACCTCCACCCCCCACCTCCCACGTTTCCACCCCCCCCCCCACGTTTCCACCCCCCCCCCCACGTTTCCCCCATATCACTATAAAAATGTTCCCTCATCCCTCTCTATAGTTCCTTCATCTGCCATCATCAGTATTTCCATCTTTCTCCATCTTCATTTCTACTTCCCTCCACCACAAACAACCTTCATTTTTTCCCTCCAGTATCACCTCCTCCTCCTACTCCTCCTGCCATTACTTCCTCCAACACCTTCCCCCATTATTCCTCCACCATTACCTTCTACCACCATTGCAATCCCATCTCTCCTTTCCCCTCCTTCTCTCCTTTCCCTCCTTCCCTATCTCCATCCCTCTCTCCTTCCCTATCTCCATCCCTCTCTCCCTCCCTCCTTTCTTTCCTCTCTCTCTCCCTGCTTCCCTCCCTATCTCCCTCCTTCCCTCCCTCCCTCCCTCCTTCTCTTGACACGCCTTTGAACTTGCTATCAGTGTCAGAGGTTGCCAATAATATCTCGTGCATGCAACATTTTTCATCCTCTATGGTGTGTGTATATATATAAAGCTCTTTAGTGTAGCATTAGAAGATTGTGTTCTCACTATCACGTCAAACCTTTCTCTGTATATATTTTAAATCCTTCCTTTCACAATGCCAAATAAAAACTTGTCTATAGTTAATGTGACGATTCCCTCTATATTCATTCAATCCTAGTTTTAACAAAAGCCTAATCAAACTGTGTATTAATTATGACGATTCTCGATATACTTCCAACCCAACCCTACCCTTCACCACACCTAATTAAACTGGATATTTACTTGTGACAATATTCTCTATCATAATTTCCATCCTACCTCTCACGAAGCTAGCCTATTAAATATTAAAAACTATATGTATATCCTGTGACGATTGAAGGAAAGAAGAGAAAGAAAACTATTAAAAGATAATATTTGATACCATGTCATTCCGAACACTATAAACAACACATTCTATTCCTTCAGGGGACAGTATAATACAGTGTTGGTAAGTCTGGAGTAACTGATTCCTCCAAACAATTCCAAGCAACAGGTTACCATTATTTTTGTTAATCTTATCCTGTTTCCCAGCATACTTTGGTGGAATTAAGGCACTCCAATGTAACAAAAAAGAATTACCCCCCTTAAGGTGATAATAATTCTTTTTTGGTACATTGGAGTGCCTTGATTCCTCCAAAGTATGCTAGGAAACATGACCAGAAGAGCAAAAATAATGGTGTTCTGTTGCTTGGAATAGTTTGGAGGATTAAGTTACTCCAGAATTACCAACACAAAACTTCCCCCCTTTAATGTTGATAACAGGTATTTATGTTGAATTTTATTTTTGTATATT
>JAWQEG010005922.1:67500-73837 GCA_033782935.1 Petrolisthes cinctipes | reverse complement strand
GCCAGACCATATTCCAAGATGCTGTGAGTGACGGTGTAGCTGCTCTCTCCTAATAGTGACGTGTATAAATAAGGTGTCGTCATCTAGTGGGACAGAAGAGAAGCTACGGTACCAACATCACCACGAAGCACCACTGTCTTATCTAGTGCGACACCCAATAATCTCGGGGCCTCGCAAGAGTCACGGGCTACTGACAGCATACAGTCCCGAGGTTGAGGTATAGAAAAAAAAAAAAAAAAAAAAAAAAAAAAAAAAAAAAAAAACAGTTGGGTGGGTACTTAGGTCTTTCAAAACAAGAGACTCATCACACATGCTAACTCTGTATAGAGCCATGGTGTTGCCTGTACAAGAATACTGCAGTCAATTGTGGAATCCGCCGAGAGTTGGTGAAATCCGAAAACTAAAAGCAATACAAAGAATGTACACATCAAGAATGAACAATATGCAGCACCTTAACTACTGGAAAAGACTGGAGTACCTTAATTAAGTTATACTCCTTGGAAAGGCGTAGAGAACGGTACCTTATTATTATATATGGAAAATAATCAATGGCATGGTACCAAATATCGAATCAAGGAACTCTATCACAACAACAGAAAATGCTAGGCGAGATCTACTCTGCAAAATTCCACCGGTCTCGGGTACCAGGAAGAGGATCCAGTCACTGAAAGAAAACTCTGTTATAACTGTATTCGGACCAAAACTCTTCAACTGTCTGCCGAAACAGCAACTGTGCTAAAACTTATAGCCTCGAGTCCTACTTTCTACACACACATTGTGACGGTGATGTGAGAATGATTAGATAATGTAATTTATAATATGACAATTACAACTTACCTTGCCCGGTTAATTTATGATCTTCGTTGGTTGGCTGCAGCGAAGAGAGTACTCAGGGTTAACTCCCCGTTTTTAGGCCTCAAGCACCACGCACATAATAAATTTTTATGTTAAGGGTTCTTCCCGATATATATGTATTTATATAGATAACAAATCTACTGGTGCATTTAAACAACCAATTGCAAATTTCTATATTTATTCAACTCCAGTATGCCAACATGAATAATTAAATTTCACACACACACACACACACAACTCACGCAACGCTAACTAGCTACTCGCTCTCGCTACGTCTCGTTCGTATACGTGACGATAGTCTAGGTTACGTTAACACTTGTAGTAATTCTATCAATTGTTACGCGAGTTGGAATATTTCTTAATGTCTCACACTTGGGAATAATTTAGAGTCTCACAACACACTCGTAATTTTCTTCAAAGATCCAACTCCCTTACCTTAATTCAGTCACTGAACCAGCGTCAATGCAACTAGTCAGTATACAACTGTAAAGCCTTGTGAATCGCGTAATATACAACGAATTCGGCGTTTACGTTGACCACTCCCCACTGCACACGTGGAGGATTGATCTAGGTAAGGGAAGCTGACGAACGAGTGTGTCCTTCCTTCAAGTGTCCTGTTCCAACTGACCTATATTTCCAAAATTGACTGGAGGCTGGAAGTTCAAAATTTCTACTGACTCCTCCTCCTATCTGTGTTCGTTTGTCCTAACTGGCTACGATTACATTGTACCCACTTATACTGAGTTATACATGCAATTGCAATTTACCTATGGCGTGCTAATAATTCCCGATAATTCCCTCCACTTCACGATCATTTGCAATACCATAAGTTACCCTGGTAGCATAAATGATTAATACAAGTTGTAATTAACCTGCGAACACCTATAGGACTGGATGTGGCAATTCAGTTGAAACCCAGCCTTCCTGACCCTTTTTTAATTACCTGGTCTATTTTTGGATACTAATCCAGTACCTGCAGATTAAGACTAGCTGCACCCTACATGAACCCACTCCTACCTCCTTTGTCCCAGGGAATATTCCCCTACTCTAGAACATTCTCCAGTATGGAAATTTCCAACTCTCTGTAATTCAAATTACGTCACGAGTCTATGCTGACTCGTGACATTCGCCCACACAAAGAGACATTGCTCTATGCAATGTTTAATAGATTCGTGAAGTGGTAACAACGCCTTTGCATGTATAACTTTTACAATAACCATTCATCCACACTTCACTTATTCTTGTATGTGTCAATTACTATCACCAGTTACATGTTCATTTTTGCCAATGAGTGGAAAACTCCCAACAGTTACTTTAGCTTTTCAATCTTAGGAAGAAACTCCGAGACAAGAATGAATGTACCTGGTAATTTCTGCTCAGTACAATTTGTACACATTTAAGCAATATATAAGTGTGGTGTATGTAATGCATTGTGTATTTGTTACATAATATGTAGGAAATGCAACAATATCTCTGGAAGGCAATACATATATTAGTAATTATCCGAGCCTGGGATCAGAGTAAACCGCTAGAATCTGTGTCTTGGATAAGGTTACACAAAATACTGCAATAATAATTCTGGAAGGCAATATATTGTTAGTAAATTATCCGAGCCTTGGATCAGAGTAAACCGCTAGAATCTGTGTCTTGGATAAGTTGCACAAAATACAATACATATAACATCGGATTTTTCCCCAATTCTAGGAATCCCCTTGATCTGAGTCGCATAAGACTCGTGCTCGTTGCGCTCGGAGAGGTAACCATTACGAGCAATTCGACCCGGAGGATACTTCTGCCAGTCGATCTTCGCATGAATATTTACTCGGTTAACACTAATTAACGAGCAATTTGACCCGGAGGATAATTCTGCCGGTCGATCTTCGCATGATACCAACTGCTTCCATGTCATTAATTTCCTTACGTACTGTATCAATCAGCCGTACAGGAATAGGATATGGTTTCACCCTCACTGGTGTGTCGCTCGTAAGCTGAATCTCGTGACAGGCTACGTTAGCAACAGCAGGCCTGTCAGAGAACACACGTGAATATTTTGCCAGTACTGCATTGACTCTTGCAAGCTGGTCTGGTCTTAATTTCTCCGAAACGGAGACCTCAGCCACTGTCTCACCTTGACGAGCTTCAGCCGTCTGGGGAGTATATCCCTCGTCACCCTCGGGAATTACCACAGCAGCGCTAACCATGTCTACTGCTGGGGAAAAATGACCACGGACTAGACTTAACACTTCCCTCTGTTCTGAGGTGATGTTATAACAGCCTGCCCCAAATGTGGTAACAATGGAAGTACACCCCTGTTGGGTGGTGTAATATTCCTTAAGCATATTAATATGGAACCGCTTGGCTTCACCTTTGATTTTAACTATGTAGTTAAGGTCATTCACCTTTTTGACTACTTCAAAGGGACCCTTCCACTGAGCCAACAACTTATTATGAGCTGTTGGTAACAGAACGAGACACTTCCCCCCTACCTGTAGCGTTCGGAGCTTAGTTTTCCTATCATAGTAGGACTTCTGAATCTCCTTTGCTTTAGATAACTCCTGCTTTGCAATCTCGCAGGTTTGCTGTAATCGTTCTGCCAAATCAATTACATAAGAATAAGTGGTTTTCACCACGGGATCCGATTCCTCATCGTCCCAAAGTTCACGTAGAACCTGAAGTGGTCCTCGAGCAGGTTTACCATACACTAACTCGAATGGACTAAATTGCAACGATGCCTGAGGTGCTTCGCGATACGCGAACAGTAGTGGCGAGATATACCTGGACCACTCCCTAGGTTGTTCTACTGCCATCCTCCTCAACATTTTCTTGAGAGTACCATTAAACCTCTCACACAACCCATTACACATTGGATGATAAGGTGTTGTCCTCAACCCTTTAACTGAGAGTAATCTCCACAATTCCTCCATCATCGCGGAGGTAAATTGACTGCCTCGATCGGACAATACCTGCTTTGGTATGCCGACACGACAGAATATATCCAACAAGGCTTCAGCCACTGTAGTGGCTTCAATATCACGCAGAGGCACTGCTTCAGGCCATCTGGTCGCGAAATCCACACAGGTAAGAATGTACTTGGCACCGTCCGTAGCTCTCGGAATAATCGGTCCAACAATATCAACCGCTACTCTCTCAAATGATTCTGAGATTAGCGGTAGAGGTTTAAGAGGTGCGGGCTTCACCCGACCCCTGTCACACGTTTTCTGACAAACGTCACATGACCTCAACAACCTCCCTATCTCTCTCCCCATACCTGGCCAATAGAAATGAGACTGAATCCTATCAATTGTTTTCCTCATCCCCATATGACCCCCTAATATAGAATGATGACCCAGGGTAAACACAGCCTGTCTGTATTTCCCTGGTACGAGAAACTGAACCCTCTCTTCCCCATCGGGGTTTACTGTACGTCGGTAAAACCTGTTTCTCCTCCTGACGTAACTGGTTACAATACCATGTCGATCTCTACTATCACCCTCAAGTGCCTGCTTGCGAACAAGTGCCAATGAAGGGTCACTTGCTTGCTCAGCAATTACATCCTCGCAATTTACGAGGTCGGCGGCAGTTGTCACCTGAAGTGGAACAACTGTTTTCTTTGCATGCGCCATACCCCTGGTTACAGCAGCTGCACCAGTCTGTGTGGAAATTTCCACTGAACATGCATTCTTAACCCCTGGTATATTTCCTATTACCAAATCTGACACAGGATTTTGCATGACTGCTGCAATTACCTGGCCTGTATAGAATGGACTCTCCACTGCAATTTTAGCAAGAGGATAGAGCCTCCTGGTACCATCAATCATAGTGATAGTTACCTGCTCCCCTGTAAAATCATTAGAAGCAACTAAACCATCAGCGACACAACACCCCGATGACCCATTATCTCGAAAGACTTCAACAGATATCCCGTTAACAATTCCCGGACAAATATGGAAACCAGACTTACCTTTCGAGACTCCTGTCGCGTTTAGTCACAATTGATGAGGTTCGTGAACCGACTGAGGCACTCGTGGTTCTACACTAGGTTGAACCGCCACAGGTGAATACTGTGGTTCACCCTGTGTTGCAGCTGCCGATCGCTGATAATAACCCTTATTTCCACCGTGGTTATTACTATTTTTCCAGTTACTTTTTCCTTGGTAACGGTACTGATTGGACTGCTGCGAATAGTGATTATTATTACCTTGTTTCTGGGTATGATTAAAATGAGGGTTAGGTTGCAGACGAACAATTTGACTCTGCTGCTGTGACTAATATTTACTCGACAGGTTATATGAAACAGCAGAGTTCTGAGAAGGCTTATTCGACTGATTAATTTTCTTATTAGGCTGAATCCGCGTATGGTAACCATACGCGGTAAAATGTGCGTCCGACATATCCACCATCGTTTGCAACATTTTCACCTTGTTGGTTTTCAGCTGAGCCGACAATTCTGGAGGACAAGACTTCTCCAGCTGTGTACGCAGCAACAAGTCTTTTACCCCCTCCAACGTCTTAGGTGTTTCGGCCTTATCTAACCACTGATCCAGGTAACTGGTCAGACGTGCACTAAACTGTGCAACAGTCTCCTTATCCTGTAAGGATGCACGCCAGAACTGATTCCTAGCGTCATCGACCGTCAACCCGTACGCCTGTAACAAAGCCTTTTTCATGTTCTCGTAATCTCTGGCGGTACTATCGAGTCGGTGGAGAATACTAAGTGCTTTTCCATCGAATAAATTAATGAACTCGAGCTTCTTTATATCATTATCTAATCTATACGTGTCTGCAACCATTTCGAATCGCTCAATAAACGGCTCGATATCGTCTCCCTCTACGTATTTTGACAGTTGTAACCTTGGGGTCACGGTGGTTGAGCTTGCGACATTACTTCCACTCGCACTTTGATTTTCACTCGCACGTACTTGCAGTTCCAATACTTCCTTTTCATGTTCCCATTTCAATTGTTCTTGCTCTCTCTGTTCCCTTTCATTTTCTCTTATGGCCGCCCTTTCAAGTCTTTCTTCTTCTTGGCGGGTCTTAACGTACACTTGAAGTTCGGCCTTACCTTCAATTCCCAATAGTTGAGCCTCTCCCAACAATTCTTGTACGGTAGACATTTTTAATTTATTTTCTATCGTTTCGGTTGCCTTAATTTCTGGACAGTTATGACTATCTACTCGTGAAAGTGTGCGCGTGTGTGACTGGAGTTAATACAACGCTCAGGTCCCTATGTTCGGGCGCCAATATGTGACGGTGATGTGAGAATGATTAGATAATGTAATTTATAATATGACAATTACAACTTACCTTGCCCGGTTAATTTATGATCTTCGTTGGTTGGCTGCAGCGAAGAGAGTACTCAGGGTTAACTCCCCGTTTTTAGGCCTCAAGCACCACGCACATAATAAATTTTTATGTTAAGGGTTCTTCCCGATATATATGTATTTATATAGATAACAAATCTACTGGTGCATTTAAACAACCA
>JAWQEG010005922.1:32500-60000 GCA_033782935.1 Petrolisthes cinctipes | reverse complement strand
CGGTTATAAGCCTTCACTCAATTGGCGTAGAGTGCGGCGCCAGGGGTTGCTTCTGACGGTGGGAGAGATCTTCGAGTCTCATTGGACAGCTACCGCCCACCTCAAGCTGGGCAGCCCCCAGCCAGTAAGGTGTTGTCCCGCCACAGTCTGCTTTCTTCTTTGGGTGCATGGGGATTAGGAGAATATCTGACAAGCAGATCGTCAACTACTGCACCAGGCAACAACAAAAGAATTTCAAGAAAGATACCAGGTCTAAAACTGGGATGTTGGAATGTTCGGACAATGATGCCCGGCTTTTCTCAAGACCTTCAGGATATCGGTGATGCCAGGAAAACAGCTATCATCAACGACGAGCTCATGAGACTAAATGTCGACATTGCCACTCTGCAGGAAACACGACTAGCTGATGCAGGTGCACTGAAGGAGAGGGTGTACACATTTTTCTGGCAGGGGAAGAGCTCTGATGAGCCCAGAGAGTATGGAGTAGGATTTGCAGTAAAGAACAGCTTGCTGAGTATGGTAGAACCAGGCAGCGGTGGCTCCGAGCGACTCCTAACTCTCCGCCTTAACACCACCAAAGGCCCCGTCACCCTTGTCAGTGTGTACGCCCCGACGCTGTCCTCCACTTCAGATGCCAAGGATGAGTTCTACAAGAACCTCACATCTACCATCAGGAACATCCCCAGAACTGAACAACTTGTTTTCCTTAGCGACTTCAATGCCAGAGTGGGTGCAGACATTGACTCATGACCTTCTTGCCTTGGTCTGTTTGGAGTTGGAAAACTGAACGAGAACAGACAGCGACAGCTCAAGTTTTGTGCCTTTCACAACCTGTGCATCACCAACTCTTTCTTCAAGACAAAGCCTCAACATAAGGTCTCCTGGAGACATCCTTGCTCAAAGCACTGGCACCAACTGGATTTGATCCTGGTTAGGCATGCCACCATCAAGAATGTTCTTCACACACGCTTTTACCACAGCGCAGACTGGGACACAGACCACTTTCTGGTATGCTGGAAGATCAGGCTGCAACCCAAAAAGTTCCACCATGCAAAGAAACCGGGAATCCCACGCATTGACGTCAGCAAGATGACCCAGCCAGATCTTGTAGATCGGTTCACAGAGGCATTTGGGAAGGAGTTCGATGCATCGCAGCCTGGAGACACCGCCACAGGGAAGTGGGAAACTCTGCGAGACACCATCCACCGCACCGCCCTGGCTACCTTTGGGAAGAAAACCTCGAAGTCCTCTGCCAGTGCTGGGGAGAGGGAGCTGTGCTGCAGGGCATGAGAGATGCCAAGATCGTTACCCTAAACAAGAACAAGGGAGATAGGAGCGACTGCAACAACTACAGGGGCACCTCCCTGCTCAGCATCATAGGCAAAGTCTACGCTCGGGTCCTCCTTATCTGACTGCAGAAGCTGGCGGAGCGTGTCTACCCAGAATCACAGTGTGGCTTCCGAGCTGAAAGGTCCACGGTAGACATGGTCTTTTCCCTTCGTCAAGTCCAGGAGAAGTGTAGAGAGCAGCGGATGCCCCAGTATGTCGCATTCATCGACCTCACCAAGGCCTTCGACCTTGTCAGCAGAGATGGTCTTTTCAAGGCTCTCAGATAGATCGGATGTCCCCCAGGACTGCACAGCTTAATCGAGTCCTTCCACTCCAACATGAAGGGGACTGTGCAGTTCAACGGCAACTTCTCCGAGCCCTTCAACATACACAGTGGGGTCAAATAGGGCTGTGTGCTCGCCCCAACTTTCTTTGGGATCTTCTTCGCTCTTCTCCTGAGGCACGCATTCGGCATAGCACAAGAGGGAATCTACCTGCAGACCAGATCAGATGGCAGGCTCTTCAATCTTGCCCGCCCAAAAGCGAAGAGAAAGGTCCGAGAAGCCCTCATCAGAGACATGCTGTTCGCTGATGATGCTGCAGTTGCGACACACACCCAAAGGGAACTGCAGCTGCTGATGGACCACTTCTCCCAGGCCTGCAAAGACTTCGTGCTGACTATCAGTCTGAAGAAGACCAACGTCCTGGGCCAAGACATACCTGCACCACCAGTCATCACCATCGACGACTATGAGCTCGATGTTGTTCATCAGTTCACGTACTTTGAATCCACCATCACCGATAACCTCTCCCTTGATGCTGAGATCTACAAGAGGATTGGGAACTCAGCCACAACACTTGCTCGCCTCACATCAAGTTGACCGTGAAGACGAAGATGGCTGTGTACAATGGCTGCGTCCTCAGCACCTTGCTATACGGCAGCGAGACATGGACCACCTATGTCCACCAGGAGAAAAGGCTCAACTCCTTCCACCTAAGAAGCCTCCGACGCATACTCGGCATCTCCTGGCAAGACAAGGTGACCAACACTGACGTCCTATCTCGCGTTGGCCTTCCCACAATGTACACCCTGCTGAGACAACGTTGGCTGCGCTGACTAGATCACATTTGCCGCATGGAGGATGGCCGAATCCCAAAAGACATCCTCTGTGGAGAGCTTGCCACAGGACAGAGAAGCATTGGCCGCCCGCAGCTGAGGTACAAGAATGTGTGCAAGAGAGACATGAAGGCACTTGACATCAACACCAACTCCTGGGAGGACCTCGCAGCCGACCGCACCAGCTGGAGAAGCACGCTTCACAGGCAGCTGCTGATTGGTGAAGAGAAATTTTCTACTGTGGCAGCAGAGAAGTGAGCTCGCAGAAAGGCAATGACAACCAACAGACCAGAATCAACACACAGATGCGACCTATGCGACCGTGACTGCCACTCTCACATTGGTCTACACAGTCATAAGAGGTGCTGCTCAAGCCGAGCAGACAGTCTGGAAAAATAACGGACGGATATATTTACCCATGGTCAGTCATGACCGACGGGGGCTGACTAGCCCTACCTACGTACGGTTCGTGACGTCATTAACGGATGTCGGATCCATCCAAACGGGCTAATGTGAACCGGGTATAAAATGTGTACAGTATGAGAGTGATGTGGAGAGGCAGATGGGAAGATTCATATCGGGAGTAAGGTTGACGGATGGAGTTGAGAGGTAAATTTATGGCGTGAATTAATTAATAAATATATATCTGTATATTATTGTTGTTGTAAAAAAACGGCTCCATATTGTGCTGAATTTTCAGACGGAGCTTATCTCCTCTGTAGCCCTTCCTCAGCCGGTTCCGTCCAAATGGGCTAATGTGAACCGGGCATAATAAGAATGGCGTTGGTTGGGAGAAGGGACGCCAGTTGAGGTGCTTGGAGGCAATTCATTTGTGGCCAAGCATCAGGTCATACATATTAGTATAAATATGTACATGCGCACCACAATCCCTAGCCCACCTGAGTGGGCAGTTTCTGGACGAGAGCCCACCCAAACCATCACAGAGCCACACACATTTCGAACCAATGGAGGCTTTGGGTGGGATGTCGTCCAGAAACTGCCTGCTCCAGCTGATCATTCATTAGACTAATCAAGTTACAACATGATTATTTTCGAAAATTTCTATTTCACCTTTCATCTCAAAACTCAAATATCTTTAAAATATTGAAGTTTATGGATATTATGTGATGACATGTATGTGAGTAATAAGCAGAACAGTTCTAATTACGTACAAAAACAATTTAAATTACAACAAATTATAATAAATTGATATAAAACAATGTTTGTGACTGTAAATGAACATGTAACAGAATATAACATGTAACCCTTATTTTAGAGAGGTATGGAGTGGTATTATTTAATTTATTTGAGGAAAAGACTATTGAACACTCAATTCTTATTACATACTAAAACGAACTGATCGACGAAATAGTTTCATAATATTAAGATTTCATAATAAATATAAAAGATGTCAATTGCAAACTACAATAATGGTTACTGATGGTGAGTACTTCCTCCGTAACATTACCTTTAATTAAGAGGGTAATTCACTTTTGTTACATAGGATTGCCATGATTCCTCCAAAGTATGCCAGGAAACACAGACATTTTTGTCTACACTACATGGCACAACACCCACACATGCCAAGGAATATCAAAACAACACCCAGTACACGATACCATACTCAAATACTATCATCTCTTACACCCTGCTCACCCCAAACCAATCTCCAGAAACATATCCATACTCAAATCACTCAACAGTCCATCCATACACTCAAAAACAACACCCAGCTGCATGCACGACCTCCTGACATCCACCCATCTGAATCATCCCTTCCCCGTGAGGACAGAGTCCACCTGGCCAGGCTGCGGTGTGGCCACCACCCGGCCCTTCTGACATATCAGAAGAGGCTGGATGGAGCCATTGCGGATGCCTGTCCGGGATGCAACTCAGCACCCCATTCAATTAAACACATTATTGAAGACTGCAACGCACACAACCACACTCGCCAACAACACAACATACAATCTCTGAGGGCATTGTGGGAAATCCCGGTTCAGGCCATGGCCTTCCTCAGGAGCTCGGGGCTGCTCGGCCAGACAGCTTGAGGAACTTCAACAACAACAACAATAGTTCATAATAGAGTTACTTTTTACCAGGATGGACCATTAAAAGTTAGTCCCAAACATGACAACAGTAAGTTATATTACAATAGTTCATAAAAGAGTTACTTTTTACCAGGATGGACTCCATTAAAAGTTAGTCCCAAACATGACAACAGTATGTTATATTACAATAGTTCATAAAATATTAACATTTAAGTTAACTATGAAAAGTGTGTTGTCAGCACTTAATGATACATTAGCAGTTTATACTTCTGATACATTTGCAGTTTATACTTCTTAACAATCATAAATCTTAGAATTAATCCCAGAGTTAATATTCAAATATCATATCACCCAGACACACAGTGAGCTGCCTTTTAAAGTCAGTCAAGTTAGGAGACATGACAACATCCGGGGGTAAACCATTCCAGACACCAATCACTCTGATTGAGAAGAATCTCCTGCCAAATTCAGTGTGGACTTGCGGCTGAAATATCCTAAATGGGTGTCCCCGGGTCCTAGCTCCTACTCTAAAGGTAAAAACATCAGAGGACCTAATGAGAGACAGACCATTCACAATCTTCCACACCTTAATGAGATCCGCCCTCAGCAGCCTTCCCCTCACTGAGTACAACACGAGCACCATAGTCTAAATTGGTCAGGCCAGAAATCTGTTTAGTCCACTGGAGTTGCACCCCCTCCATCAAGATGATGTCTCCCTGATATCCAGTATACCATACAACTGATGAGAACTCAATTACTGGACGGATATGTGTAAGATAAAGAGAGATAAAAAAAGGGTTTATCACGGTTCACTGTGCTCTTTAAGAGATTGGACGCAATACCACCAGCCTTATTGGCTATTTTGCTGATATGTAAGTGAAACTTTAATGAGCTATCGACTAGCAGTCCCAAGTCAGTAGCAGACTCCACAAGCTGTATTGGAAAGCCATTCAAATAATAACAGGAGTGGGGTCCCAGATCCCTAGGAACGCCACGACAAAACCTGAGGACACAAGTCTTATCAATGTTGATCTTAATACCCCATGATTCTGATCTAGTCACAAGTAAGTCTATGTCGTTTTGCTTAGTGGTCAGTCCAGGTAAGTCAGAGAAAGAAAATCTGTTAGTTCTAAGATATAATTTAAGATCGTCGGCGAATATTTTATACTTACTTGGAAGGCCATCGACCACAAAGTTGATGTAAACCAGGAATAGGATAGATCCCTGGGGAACTCCACTGCTCACCCTAACAGATGCACTCTCTGAGCCCCCAACTACCACTCTCATTAATCTACCACTTAGGAACTCCCGAATCCAGTGTAGCAGAGCACCGCTAAAGACAAGTTGAGAGACTTTTGTTACCATAATATTGTGGTCGACTAAGTCAAAGGCTTTCGAATAATCAAACAGGATCGTATCCACCATATATACCCACTGCCCAGCCAATAAGTAACATCATTGTAAGAAAGAATAAGCTGATCCTCAACTGTGTGGCCTGCTCTAAATCCAAACTGTTCTGATGACAACAAATCGTTCTCCTCAAGGAAAGACTTCAGGGAGGCACCCACAATCCTCTCAAGACATTTGCAAACGACCGAGGTCAAGCTAACCGGCCTATAGTTGAGGGGGGAAGATCACAGCCCTTTTTTTTAAATGGGAACTACCAAAGAATTTATCCAGGCTGAGGAGAGAGATTCAGATTGTAAAGACATCACAAATAATCGGGACAAGGGATAAACCAGTGAGTCACTACAGTGCTTAAGTAAGCATGCATGGATGAATATTGTCTGGACACATAATACTCGAGGGGTTTAAGCCCTTCAAAACCTTGGCAATATCAGATGGATTAACTGTCAACTCACTCAGGCCACCACCGAACTGCTGATAATTACAATATTTTGTTGCCACATGACTAATAGTAGAATATAGAGAGCAGTTAGTGAAGAAGCATAATAGAAAATGTACTCTCCTATATAATTTCTGAAGCGTGAAACTCGACACAAACTAGTAGGCTACTTGGACTGAACAATGTTGATGACTAAGACAAAGTTGCCATGTATAACTTTTGCTGCGAGATAATAATTATGCAGTGCGATGCGCACTGTCTTAATCAAAGCTCTCATTTTTGAGGTAATTTCCTCAGAGTATCGTAATTTGGGGTAATTTAAGGTATAGTTGTTGCCATCACAGGTAATTTCCATAAATCATCAGTTCTTCTTTGGAAGTTGTAAATGTAAATACTGATCATAGCTTTCATTTGTCAATTTGTAATAATTATAACCACTAAAATTACGTTTCACTAATGTACAGTATCCCACGTGCTTACTTTATCCTCATATGATCATATATTTCAGTATCTAAGGTAATATAGCCCCATCTATGGTAATTTCACACAGTTTCAGTAATGCATGTACGTGTGTCTACTACATCAAACTCCTCCAGTCCACACTCAGAGACTTCCAAGGCACCAGCCTTAAAACGTGGGGCTAAAAGAAAACTTGGGCAAGAATCGATAATTGAAAGTACACTGGGGAATATCAGTGATATTCTAATGAAAGATGTACCTTGAAAACAAACTTTTGCATCAACCACTGGGAAGAGTGTAGAATATGCACTAGAGTATTTCCCATTGGATGCTCAATTTGCATTAGGTTCCAAAATATTTCAAGTCATACACACATTTACTGAGCAATATAAGGAACAACATCCCAGTTAAAATTCAGAGAATAAGTTTTTATAACTTATAACATGCCATTGTACAGTTGCCTCAAGGAGTTCCTTTACCCCTCGTGTTCCCTCTCGTCAGGATGCGGCACCGTTGTATTAGTTGTGTTTTTTATTTTTCTATATTACGAAGGGTGACCTTTCGGAGTATAGAAAATTAAAAACACACAACAAATACAACAGTGGCTCATCCTGGCGAGAGGGAACACAGGGGGTAAAAGAACTCTTTGAGGCAACAGTACAATTATAATCTGTAATTATTCCATTGTATTAAATGTTGAGTACTTTACCAAGAAATTTGCAATATCATTTTCCTTGATAAAAGTTGATCTAAGGTAATAAATCTATGGTAACAAAGCATGGTTGTTGCATTCAAATACATTTTATTATGTAGCAATGGGTGTACAAAAGTATTTATTTTATGATTTATAGGCTAGCCTATATGAAAAAATAAAGAAAAGTAATCATTAAAATAATTAAAAAGGAAGCAACATAGTATCCCACACTATTCAACACATTATGGAGGATAAACAACCACACTCGCCAACAACACACAATATACACTCTTTGAGGGCACTGTGGGAAAGCCCAGTTCAGGCCATGAACTTCTTCAGGGGCTTGGAACTGCTTGGCCAGACAGCCACAAGTTAGTGTAAAAGCACCATCTGATCTTGCCATGCCACTCTACCTTCATTATTAAAATAATCACAGAGTGAAGCACGGATGGTTTTTGCATCAGTGCTGTGTCCCCTTCCCATTGCATGCAGGCTCTCAAATGCATGATGTTGATGTTGGTGCCACTGTCCCTGATGCATCCTACCATTGGCCTCATCTTCCCTGTCAATTAATTCGGGAGGAAAATACGTATCTTTTGAATTCTCTCTGAGATAATTGTGGAGAGCAACAGATGCAAATGAAATGTCCTTAACGTTGGTAGGAGAAGTCCTGATGGGATTTTTAAATACCTGAAACCTGGCAGAAAGAATACCAAAAGCATTTTCTGAGGTTCTTCTTGCTCTTGATAAACGATAATTGAAAATTCTCTTTTCTGCAGTCTGGTCTCGTCCAGGAAAAGGTTTCATTAGGTAAGTTTTCAAAGGGAAGGCATCATCCCCAACAATTGTATAGGGAATTTTTTTTTCTCGTGAAGGGAATTTCTTCAGGTTCAGGTATGTTTAAAAGGTTTGCTTCTATACCCTCTTTAAGGGTGCATTTGTCCCAAACACCACTATCACTAGACCTACCAATGGCACCAACATCGACATACATGAATTTGTAGCTTGCATCTACTAGAGCCATCATTATTAAACTAAAATGGCCCTTATAGTCAAAATAGTCAGATCCAGAGTTGGGAGGCTTGCAGATCAGGACTCTTTTTCCATCTAGTGCTCCCAAACACAAAGGATAATTCCACTCAGCAAAATAACCGTGTGGAATGGCACGCCACTCTTCCTCAGTGTAGGGAAGTTTGACGTACTCCTCCTTGAGGACTTGGTAAATGGCACGACAGACTTCAGGAATTATGGCCGAGATGAGATTATGACTAATCCTGAATTGGTAAGCCAAGGAAACCTGCGTCTCTCCTGCAAAGAAAAAACTTGTAATTAGTAACAATGTCATTTGAAACCTAATGGACAAGGTTACTAAAGGCATCCACAGCTGTTTTATGTCTTTCAGTTTTTTTTATTTCTATATTTAATATTACCAACCCCCACAAGTTTCACATATTCTGAGATTAGATCCCAGTAGTTAGGTCCAGATTAATTTCTAAAGTTGGCTCAGGTTCTCAAGTGTTTACATTCATTGGGGTGATGGGTTATGGCCAAAACTGTATATTTCCACAGTACGGCAATGGGTTGTTAAACTCAAAAGAATCACAAAAAACAGTAGGAAGAACTATGTTTTGAAAAATTGCTAATGGTTAACTTTTAATTTACCAGTTTTTTAATACTATAGCAGATTGTGGGTAACTGATAATTTGCAATGGTTGAGGAATATTATGAAACATCAAAAAGGAGAACTATATCAAAAGCAACCATAGAAAATACAAGAAAAAATTATGTGCTAATTCCTCTGAATCACATAAAAAAAAAAAAAGTTGATACTAGACAGGTACATTTCCTAAAATATATCAATATTTCATGAATTGTGGTTAGGTTATTAGGTTTGGAGGACAGAAAACTGCAATACTGTACTTTAAAAGGAAAACAATGCTCATAGGTAGTTAGTTTAGCTATTGTTTTGCTTTACAAAAATTTGGTATGGGTTAAAAATAGGAAAAAAAAATGGTCTTGATAAACTTAAAACAGAAATAAATGGTATACTGTACCATCAGTGCACATCAGTTCCACCTGAGTTAAATATTCATCACTTTTTTGTTTTACATTTTTAAGCATATTTTAAGTACTGTAGGTCTATTTGTTTTTTTCCATAATAGTCTCTCCCATTCCAGATTAGGTTGGGTTAATTTTCAAAACTTGGCTTGGACTTTTGAACAAAAAGTCCTGCTATTTTGTCCGTGATTAAAACTGGTAAACCCAAGCCAAATTTTGCCAAAACATGGCTCAAGTGTTCTAAAACTTGACATACATGGCAGGTAATCAATCAGTAATTAAATTAAATTTAGCCTTTTCCCAAAACATTTTGGGGTTAGGGAATATGCACAATACAAGTGCTTCCTTCACAATATTTTTATTAAAAAAAATGAATATATAACAATAAAAAAAAATGTGCACGTGTACATCTAGGTGGAACACTTGGGCCTACACAGAATTACCAAATAAAATCCCAAGTGATGCTGGCCAGGAGGCAGGTCAACAATTGAAAGTAATAATACAACATATACACTATACAGCATATACATACCAGTTGCCAAATATCGTAGTGTGAGAGTCAGTCCCGCTTCCGGGGTTCGGGTCTGCAGAAAGAGGACTTAAGGTATGATGGGGTACACACCTTTCTTTGGAGGGTAACCAAAAACTTTTCAAAAAACTTATTGATATCTACAAATATTTCTGGGGGATTAATGACGTGTAGGCATCTATAGTACAATAAGGTCAGATAAATTTGTGTACAATAATATCACTATAACTAATATTATAAACTCTGAGACCAGGCTACAATGAGTGGTTTAGCAGCCATGATACCCCCGACTTTGATCGGATAGTACCCAAATAATTGATTGTCAGTTT
Source organism: Petrolisthes cinctipes (assembly GCA_033782935.1). NCBI lineage: Eukaryota > Metazoa > Arthropoda > Malacostraca > Decapoda > Porcellanidae > Petrolisthes > Petrolisthes cinctipes. The sequence goes on along the minus strand of JAWQEG010005922.1, from coordinate 49,588 downwards.
TGTGTAACCTGCTTATTTCAAGTTATTTTGTACAGATGCATGTTTTTATTGAAGTAAATAATTTAATTTACAGTACGGCATATTTATTTTTATATTAATGAAGTGTTCATGTTATATTGGTCATTGATTTTGCATTCAATATAATAATTATTTGGGGGGGACCTGGAGGCAATCAGAGGGATACCTTATGTGTTGCAGGGAGTGGAGAGTCTTGTGATTAATTTACTCACCATGGGACGTTTTCACAAGAGCAGACAAACAACAAAGAATGCAATGATGAACAAATCACATTCAATTAAGTAAGACTAAAATTATTTTAAATGAAACTTGCCTACCCTTAGCCTGTGCTCCAATTTTTTGTAATGCTGTATCTCTTGTTCTTTTGCCACGGAGATTACAGCAACGTGAATAACAAGCTTTATTCCTGTGTATTATAGGCTACACACCAGAGGGGGCTTGTGCTCACACTGCATCACCTTTTTTTTTCGAGTGAGTAGGCTAGTATGAGGAGTAGCCTAGGTAGTAAGTAAACATATTTGCACACACACACACACACACACACACACACTCTCTCTCTCTCTCTCTCCCTCATTGTATTATTATAATACAGCAATATAATACATTAGACAGCAATTATAATATTATAACATTGTCAACTAGTTAATACTGGTTCTAGATTTAACGGTTCTTGGCCAGCCTTAGTGGGTGGATGGCAGAGGAAGGTAGGAGTGGGAGAGAGGTGGGGTGAGTAGGATGGACTGGGGTACAGAAGTAGGAGGAGGAGGAGGAGAAGGGAGGAGACTATAGGAGAGGCGAGGCGTTAAAAAATTTGCTGTGTGTCTATCTGTCTGTCTGCCTGCCCGTGTGGAGTAATAGATGCATGATGACTCAGCAGTTCCTCTGCTTATCACTCATTCATAACAGTTTAACCCAGAGAAATCAGATGCATAATCAACTACTGTTTAACCCTATCTAATGCATTTGGATACCACCAATGACTTTTTGCATAAATAATGACTGTTTTCTTATAAAAGCCTAATATTAAACATTTGGTACTACCAAAACTCAGAGAATATAACCAATAATCACTCTGAGCGAAAAAACCGGGTTGAAATCGGCTCAGTATCAAATTACAGCGATTTTGGTATTTTTTTGTTTCGAAATATGATGAAAAACACGTTAACAATTGACACTGCGATCATAGCGATGTGGTAAGTGGTGTGACTTGTGGCTATATGAGTTGCCAACTTGCCAGTTTGTCATTAGAACGTCACTTCGTCAGTTACCTTCCATACATCAATGAGACAGGGTGTGTTTGGTTAGCTGTATTATTCTTCACTTAAATTCGATATATACTGTACACCCGAGCTCGTAAATTCGCGACCACGTATCATGTTTATGCTATTTGAGCTGGTAACATTTATTTAGTGAGGAATCAGAGTAGGTGGAACATAGTAGAGGGAAATGATACAATCTATATTACCTATGTGAATGTCGCCTAGTGACAGTATTGCCAGGTCAACTTGATGAAATTTCTATTACTTCAACATCGGAATTTCCCTTTTTACCTCAATTATTCCTAGTTTACTTTTGAACATTGATGGTCTTATTGGTATTTCATCTGGTAGAAATTTCCCTGTTTACTCGCGAACGAACTGTTTATTATTTCCCTGTGTGGACTCCAAAATTCCCTAAAACAGATAAATTTCCCTGTACCTGGCAACACTGGGTCCACCTTGGAGCGTCAAGTGACATCTTAACATTAAAATTACGTTCCCTGCAATAATTTCTGTCTTATCTACAATCTTATTTTACCATGACATGCAGGAGGATTTTCTCTACATCATCCACCCATTTTTAGTCATGGTAGTGTAATAATTGTAAATAAATATTGCCATATGAAAAAAGTGGTATAAACATTTTTAGGGCTCGTTTCACTTCAACTCGTATTTTATCGTTTATTTTTAATGCTATGGATATTTTTTTCACGATAAAAGTAATCCTCTATCATTATTCTGTCAGGTTACTAAAGTGCCAAGTATTTATTACGCGAAATAAGTGAGGCATCAAAAAAAAAATAACAAATAGGCGAGCCCACACTTTAAAGCGAGTTGCCAAACGGCATTTTGATGGCGATTTCTAGTCTGGAAAATATGTCCTATGTCGGGCAAAGCTATATTGGGCTTCCTATTGTGGAAAGACTTATTATAACTTATTCAATATTTTTTACATATTTTTAACTTATCTTGGAATTATTTTCATACGAATACAGCCATGAATAAAAATGTATCTCCTATTATTTCAGAAGAGGCTTTTTAGTCCGCTTATACGCAAATATAACAAAATTAGAATGATATACAAACTTATACAGGCCTTTTATAATTATATTTTACATTTTATGTCGTCAATGATAGTAACAGTACTAAATAACAATAAGATGTTGATAATATATTGGTGTCTCCGTACGATACGTTCTTTGCTGCTGCAGCAACCAGTGTGCGATCCCCGCAGTATCCACACATTCAGTTAGCTTGCTTTCACCTCTTCATGCGTCTGGCAGCGCAAGGTATGCATATTTCTAATGCTAATAAATGTGAACATATGGCATTTCAACATTTTCCGCTTCATGGTATGGGTCATGCTAAATACAATTGTTAATATTTGTAGGCTGTTATACTCATGCAGTTCATGAAAGCCGCATAATGCACACATTTCGACTTTTACTATTTACTAATTTATATGAAAAATATAGTATATTCAGCATATATTATGCGAAAACACAAAAGTGTGTATTTTTTTATACATCTAAGTAAAAGGTCGTGAACTAGAACGCTCATTTTCTAGTGTAAAATAAGGTATGAAATTTAACTGAGTTACCCATGTCCAGCACTTAAAATGTCGCAAATAAAAAATAGACCACCATCTGGCAACATCACTCAAAGTGTGGGCTCGCCTATACACGACGAATATACATATTAGGCTACACATATAACCAGTAAATAGGGTATAAGTAGCAGCGACATTCACCATTTCTTCTCATTGCCATATTTTTATTAAAAAGAATTACTGTTATTTACCAGATATTTAATAAAAATATAAATATAAAGCAAGTACAAGGAATCATTTGTAGTATAATGAGCAAGCGTCACCCAGGACTGTCACTGTCCCGGGGCCATGGAGGTAGTATAGGTGGAGGCGCCATGGCTCATTAATCCAGGGGAGTAAAGTGAAGCTGCCGAACTGTCATTTTCGGCGCCTTCAATATGGCGGACACAAAGATATGTTTCAGTAAAAGTGGACTTCAGACCTGACTTCTGACCTGACATATAAAGGTATGAGCCATCTTGAAGGCGCCGGAAATGACAGATTGGTGGCTTCACAAATCAGGTCCTACTGGCGCCTCCACCTATACTACCTCCATGCCCGGGGCATTGTTTACATTTTGTCGGACCAAAACCTTTCGTGTTTAAAACTATCGTTCAGTAAACTGTCCACAGACCTAGGGTCGCAAAGCAACGATCGCCGTGTGAGATACATTTGATAGGGTTAATACTGAGGCTGTTAAAAGCAATAGGCTGAATCGTACGTTTGGCAGCGCCACACCGCACCACACCACACCACACTCACAGCTAGATAGTATTTCACTCTTTTAAAGGTTTTAAAGTTATTCTGTAACGTACCTACATCTAAACTATACCCATAGAATGCTTAAACAATGTAGTTTCTTAAGCAAAATAGTATATTTTTTTATTATTTACCAATTCTCCATTTTAATCTAATATTTCAGTACGAGAATAACTTTTCACATATTCTCCATAACACTCGTATTTATTATACCTGTAATATCTTTCATAATAGAGAACTGAACACTTTTTGGCATATATCAGTTAAAAGCTAAGAAAATTTGGCCTCTAATGAAGTCTGAAATACCACAGTATATGTTATAGTGTGGTGATATCAAGTTGATGAAGTGAAGTAACGGTCAACAGATTATTCGTGTTTACCTTACGCGTGACATTTTTACCTATACTTTAAGCAATTATCTCGCTTAAGTAGGCGTGGCGCTCGACGAGTTGTAACACTCAGCCACTGTGTAGAAAACATGTGTATTTCTCGAGTCTATGAACATTTTTTTTCTCGGTGAAGCAGCAGGTGAGGCGAAAGGACTTCTGCCGCTGACTGTCCCTGCGTATGTACAGTCGTGGTCAAATATAATCATCCGTATAGGGGTAACTCACGTAAGAGTTTGACAGCTTTCCTCTGTTCCTTAGATGATAAACTTTTCAATAAATAGGTTAACTACCATCTTTTAATTTAATACATGTAGCTACACACTACTTAAACCAATAACACACACACATTAACTACCATCTTTTTAATTTAATACAAGCAGCTACACACTACTTAAAACAATAACATCATATGTGAACGTGAAAACATTAGACAGTAAATTGTTTGAGATACCCATATGTGGATGATTATTATTGACCGCAACTGTATGTTGCGGCCGTATCTGTTATCAAAAACCTTCATTCGTGGTGTCATTTTGTATCACACAGAAGGTGTAATGATAATTTTGTTGTTGTGTGTACATCACTGGAGATGGTGGTAGTGTCCACCTAAACTGTTTATTATTACACATTCCGTCTGTCAGTGTTAATTTTACTTCACATTAATGACAATCAGGCCAGTGTGATATCTCCAGCACATACTAAAACGTGACATAACAGTTCAAATTAAGCGCTTATTGTAACTCACTCTGATTGGCCCACCTCAAAACTCAATACTCAAGATTATCGCTGATTTGTTATAACCAAATTACATTATTGTAGTGTAAATATTACCTCATTACGAGTCTTACACGTGTTATATTGTTTGTATAACCTTATAGTACAAGAACAAACCCAAATATCATAGATTACACACTCGTCAATATCTCGTTTCATTATAATTTGGATGACAAAAATTTTCGGAAATTTAATTAGGTCCATCTCTTTCCAATTCTCCTTGGCTGAGAAAATGGGAAGGGTTGGAAAGAGGATGGGAAGGGTAGGAGAGAGAATGGGAAGGATTGAAAAGAGAATGGGAAAGGTTGGAGAAAGAATGGGAAGGATTGAAAAGAGAATGGGAAGGGTTGAAGGAAGAATGGGAAGGATTGAAAAGAGAATGGGAAGGGTTGAAGGAAGAATGGGAAGGATTGGAAAGAGAATGGGAAGGGTTGTAGAAGAAAGGGAAGGGTTGGAAAAAGAATGGGAAGGGTTTGAGAAAGAATGGGAAGGCTTGAACGAAGAATGGGAAGGGTTGAAGGAAGAATGGGAAGGGTTGGAAAGAGAATGGGAAGGGTTGAAGGAAGAATGGGAAGGATTGGAAAGAGAATGGGAAGGGTTGTAGAAGAAAGGGAAGGATTGGAAAAAGAATGGGAAGGGTTTGAGGAAGAATGGGAAGGCTTGAACGAAGAATGGGAAGGGTTGAAGGAAGAATGGGAAGGGTTGGAAAGAGAATGGGAAGGGTTGAAGGAAGAATGGGAAGGATTGGAAAGAGAATGGGAAGGGTTGTAGAAGAAAGGGAAGGGTTGGAAAAAGAATGGGAAGGGTTTGAGAAAGAATGGGAAGGCTTGAACGAAGAATGGGAAGGGTTGAAGGAAGAATGGGAAGGATTGGAAAAAGAATGGGAAGGATTGAAGGAAGAATGGGAAGGATTGGAAAAAGAATGGGAAGGATTGAAGGAAGAATGGGAAGGATTGAAGGAAGAATGGGAAGGATTGGAGAAAGAATGGGAAGGATTGAAGAAAGAATGGGAAGGATTGAACAAAGAATGGGAAGGATTGGAAAAAGAATGGGAAGGATTGAAGGAAGAATGGGAAGGATTGAAGGAAGAATGGGAAGGATTGGAAAAAGAATGGGAAGGATTGAAGGAAGAATTAGAAGGGTTGAAGAAAGAATGGGAAGGATTGGAGAAAGAATGGGAAGGATTGAAGGAAGAATGGGAAGGATTGAAGAAAGAATTAGAAGGGTTGAAGAAGAATGGGAAGGATTGAAGGAAGAATGGGAAGGATTGGAGAAAGAATGGGAAGGGTTGGAAAGAGGATGGGAAGGATTGAAGAAAGAATTAGAAGGGTTGAAGAAAGAATGGGAAGGATTGGAAAAAGAATGGGAAGGATTGAAGAAAGAATTAGAAGGGTTGAAGAAGAATGGGAAGGATTGAAGAAAGAATTAGAAGGGTTGAAGAAGAATGGGAAGGATTGAAGAAAGAATTAGAAGGGTTGAAGAAGAATGGGAAGGATTGAAGAAAGAATTAGAAGGGTTGAAGAAGAATGGGAAGGATTGAAGAAAGAATTAGAAGGGTTGAAGAAGAATGGGAAGGGTTAAAGAAAGAATGGGAAGGATTGGAAAAAGAATGGGAAGGGTTGAAGAAGAATGGGAAGGATTGGAAAAAGAATGGAAAGGATTGAAGAAGAATGGGAAGGATTGAAGGAAGAATGGGAAGGATTGAAGAAATAATTAGAAGGGTTGAAGAAGAATGGGAAGGATTGAAGAAAGAATTAGAAGGGTTGAAGAAGAATGGGAAGGATTGGAGAAAGAATTAGAAGGGTTGAAGAAGAATGGGAAGGATTGAAGAAAGAATTAGAAGGGTTGAAGAAGAATGGGAAGGATTGAAGAAAGAATTAGAAGGGTTGAAGAAGAATGGGAAGGATTGAAGAAAGAATTAGAAGGATTGAAGTAAGGATGGGAAGGATTGAAGAAAGAATTAGAAGGGTTGAAGAAGAATGGGAAGATTAAAAAAAGAATTAGAAGGGTTGAAGAAGAATGGGAAGGATTGAAGAAAGAATTAGAAGGGTTGAAGAAGAATGGGAAGGATTGAAGAAAGAATTAGAAGGGTTGAAGAAGAATGGGAAGATTAAAAAAAGAATTAGAAGGGTTGAAGAAGAATGGGAAGGATTGAAGAAAGAATTAGAAGGGTTGAAGAAGAATGGGAAGGATTCAAGAAAGAATTAGAAGGGTTGAAGAAGAATGGGAAGGATTGAAGAAAGAATTAGAAGGGTTGAAGAAGAATGGGAAGGATTGAAGAAAGAATTAGAAGGGTTGAAGAAGAATGGGAAGGATTGAAGAAAGAATTAGAAGGGTTGAAGAAGAATGGGAAGGATTGAAGAAAGAATTAGAAGGGTTAAAGAAGAATGGGAAGGATTGAAGAAAGAATTAGAAGGGTTGAAGAAGAATGGGAAGGATTGAAGAAAGAATTAGAAGGGTTGAAGAAGAATGGGAAGGATTGAAGAAAGAATTAGAAGGGTTGAAGAAGAATGGGAAGGATTGAAGAAAGAATTAGACGTGTTGAAGAAAGAATTAGAAGGGTTGGAAAGAGGATGGGAAGGATTGAAGAAAGAATTAGAAGGGTTGAAGAAGAATGGGAAGGATTGAAGAAAAAATTAGAAGGGTTGAAGAAGAATGGGAAGGATTGAAGAAAGAATTAGAAGGGTTGAAGAAGAATGGGAAGGATTGAAGAAAGAATTAGAAGGGTTGAAGAAGAATAAGAAGGATTGGAGAAAGAATTAGAAGGGTTGAAGAAGAATGGGAAGGATTGAAGAAAGAATTAGAAGGGTTGAAGAAGAATGGGAAGGATTGAAGAAAGAATTAGAAGGGTTGAAGAAGAATGGGAAGGATTGAAGAAAGAATTAGAAGGGTTGAAGAAGAATGGGAAGGATTGAAGAAAGAATTAGAAGGGTTGAAGAAGAATGGGAAGGATTGAAGAAAGAATTAGAAGGGTTAAAGAAGAATGGGAAGGATTGAAGAAAGAATTAGAAGGGTTGAAGAAGAATGGGAAGGATTGAAGAAAGAATTAGAAGGGTTGAAGAAGAATGGGAAGGATTGAAGAAAGAATTAGAAGGGTTGAAGAAGAATGGGAAGGATTGAAGAAAGAATTAGAAGGGTTGAAGAAGAATGGGTAGGATTGAAGAAAGAATTAGAAGGGTTGAAGAAGAATGGGAAGGATTGAAGAAAGAATTAGAAGGGTTGAAGAAGAATGGGAAGGATTGAAGAAAGAATTAGAAGGGTTGAAGAAGAATGGGAAGGATTGAAGAAAGAATTAGAAGGGTTGAAGAAGAATGGGAAGGATTGAAGAAAGAATTAGAAGGGTTGAAGAAGAATAGGAAGGATTGAAGAAAGAATTAGAAGGGTTGAAGAAGAATGGGAAGGATTGAAGAAAGAATTAGAAGGGTTGAAGAAGAATGGGAAGGATTGAAGAAAGAATTAGAAGGGTTGAAGAAGAATGGGAAGGATTGAAGAAAGAATTAGAAGGGTTGAAGAAGAATGGGAAGGATTGAAGAAAGAATTAGAAGGGTTGAAGAAGAATGGGAAGGATTGAAGAAAGAATTAGAAGGGTTGAAGAAGAATGGGAAGGGTGGTAGAAGAAAGGGAAAGAATCAGCTGACTTACTGTTAATACAATAACCCAAACCATCACGCTCAGAAATTTGAAGTTACTTTATATTAAGGTGGTGTGGGAATAGGGGGACAGGCTGGGGGGGGGGGGGTTGGTTTAGGGGGGTGTGGGAGTAGGGGGACAGGCTGGGAGGGGGTGGGTGGGGTTAGGGGGTGCTGGAATATGGGACAGGCTTGGGGGGGGGGGGCGTTTAGGGGGGTGCGGGAGTAGGGGGACAGGCTGGGAGGGGGTGGGGGGGGGGTTTAGGGGGGTGAGGGAGTAGGGGGATATACTGGGAGGGGGTGGGTGGGGTTTAGGGGGTGCTGGAATATGGGACAGGCTTGGGGGGGGGGTTTAGGGGGGTGCGGGAGTAGGGGGACAGGCTGGGAGGGGGTGGGTGGGGTTAGGGGGTGCAGGAATATGGGACAGGCTTTCTACCCCCCCCCCCAAGCCTGTCCCCTTATTCCCGCACCCCCCACCCTCAAGCCTGTCCCCTACCCCCGCACCCCCTTAACGTCGTAATTGCTGATAAACAACGAGTAGAAATGTTGGAAATAGTTTTGGCAGTGCGAATTTCAACCTATCTAAAGGAGACGTGGGTGTGAAGGAGACGTGGGTGTGTGTGTGGGTGTGAAGGAGACGTGAGTGGGTGTGTGGGTGTGAAGGAGACGTGGGTGGGTGTGTGGGTGTGAAGGTGACGTGGGTGGGTGTGTGGGTGTGAAGGAGACGTGGGTGGGTGTGTGGGTGTGAAGGAGACGTGTGTGGGTGTGTGGGTGTGAAGGAGACGTAGGTGGGTGTGTGGGTGTGAAGGAGACGTGGGTGGGTGTGTTTGGTGTGAAGGAGACGTGGGTGTGAAGGAGACGTGGGTGGGTGTGTGGGTGTGAAGGAGACGTGGGTGGGTGTGTTTGTGTGAAGGAGACGTGGGTGGGTGTGTGGGTGTGAAGGAAACGTGGGTGTGAAGGAGACGTGGGTGGGTGTGTGGGTGTGAAGGAGACGTGGGTGGGTGTGTGGGTGTGAAGGAGACGTGGGTGGGTGTGTGGGTGTGAAGGAGACGTGGGTGGGTGGGTGTGAAGGAGACGTGGGTGGGTGTGTGGGTGTGAAGGAGACGTGGGTGGGCGGGTGGGTATGAAGGAGACGTGGGTGTGTGGGTGGGTGTGAAGGAGACGTGGGTGGGTGGGTGTGAAGGAGACGTGGGTGGGTGGATGGGTGTGAAGGAGACGTGGGTGGGTGGGTGGGTGTGAAGGAGACCTGTGTGGGTGCGTGGGTTGGAAAGAGACGTGGGTGGGTGTGTGGGTGGGTGGGTGTGAAGGAGACGTGGGTGGTTGGGTGGGTGGGAAAGAGACCTGTGTGGGTGGGTGGGTGGGTGGGAAAAAGACGTGGGTGGGTGGGTGCAAAGGAGACGTGGGTGGGTGGGTGGGTGCGAAGGAGACGTGGGTGGGTGGGTGTGTAGGAGACGTGGGTGTGTGTGTGGGTGGGAAGGAGACTTGGGTGGGAGGGTGGCTGTGGAGACGTGGGTGGGTGTGTGGGTGTGAATGAGACGTGGGTGGGTGGGTGGGAAGGAGACGTGGGTGGGTGGGTGGGTGTGAAAGAGACGTGGGTGGGTGTGTGGGTGTGAAGGAGACGTGGGTGGGTGGGTGGGAGGGAAGGAGACGTGGGTGGGTGGGTGGGTGTGAAGGAGACGTGGGTGGGTGGGTGGGAGGGAAGGAGACGTGGGTGGGTGGGTGGGTGGGAAGGAGACGTGCGTGGGTGCAAAGGAGACGTGGGTGGGTGGGTGGGAAGGAGACGTGGGTGGGTGTGTGTGTGGGTGGGAAGGAGATGTGGGTGGGAGGGTGGGTGTGAAGGAGTCGTGGGTGGGTTTGTGGGTGTGAAGGAGACGTGGGTGTGTGTGTGGGTGGGAAGGAGACGTGGGTGGGTGGGTGGGTGGGTGGGAAGGAGACGTGGGTGGGTGTGTGTGTGGGTGGGAAGGAGACGTGGGTGGGAGGGTGGGTGTGAAGGAAACGTGGGTGGGTTTGTGGGTGTGAAGGAGACACGGGTGGGTGGGTGTGAAAGAGATTTGGGTGGGTGGGTGGGAAGGAGACGTGGGTGGGTGGGTGGGTGGGTGGGAAGGAGACGTGGGTGGGTGGGTTAGTGTGACAGAGATGTGGTTGGGTGGGTGGGAAGGAGACGTGGGTGGGTGGGTGGGTGGGAAAGAGACGTGGGTGGGAGGGTGGGTATGAAGGAGACGTGGGTGGGTTTGTGGGTGTGAAGGAGACGTGGGTGGGTGGGTGGGTTGGAAGGAGACGTGAGTGGGTGGGTGGGTGTGAAAGAGATGTGGGTGGGTGGGTGTGTGTGAAGGAAACGTGGGTGGGTGCGAAGGAGACGTGGGTGGGAAGTAGACGTGGGTGGGTGGGTGGGTGGGTGTGAAAGAGATTTGGGTGGGTGGGTGGGAAGGAGACGTGGGTGGGTGGGTTGGTGTGAAGGAGACGTGGGTGGGTGGGTGTGAAGGAGACGTGGGTGTGTGTGTGGGTGGGAAGGAGACGTGGGTGGGTGGGTGGGTGGGAAGGTGACGTGGGTGGGTGGGTGGTTGGGATTATCGATTATCGCTGATTGTCTATAACCAAATAACATTATGTTAGTGTTAATATAAGCTCATTACGAGTCTAATACGTGTTATATGGTTTGTATATCCTTATAGTACAAGACGTTAAAGAGACGTGTGTGGGTGGGTGGGAAAGAGACGTGGGTGGGTGGGTGTGTGTGAAGGAGACGTGGGTGTGTGGGTGGGTGGGTGGGAAGGAGACGTTGGTGGGTGGGTGGGTGGGTGTGAAGGAGACGAGGGTGGGTGGGTGGGAAAGAGACGTGGGTGGGTGGGTGTGTGTGAAGGAGACGTGGGTGTGTGGGTGGGTGGGTGGGAAGGAGACGTTGGTGTGTGGGTGGGTGGGTGGGAAAGAGACGTGGGTGGGTGGGTGGGTGTGAAGGAGACGTGGGTGGGTGGGTGTGTGGGTGGGTGGGAAGGAGACGTGGGTGGGTGGGTGTGTGTGAAGGAGACGTGGGTGTGTGGGTGGGTGGGTGGGAAGGAGACGTGGGTAGGTGGGTGGGTGGGTGGGAAAGAGACGTGGGTGGGTGGGTGTGTGTGAAGGAGACGTGGGTGTGTGGGTGGGTGGGTGTGAAGGAGACGTGGGTAGGTGGGTGGTTGGGAGGCTAACAAACCAATACCACTGTGGAATCGACTCCTAACTTTATGGGTTGATTCCACAGTGGTATTGGTTTGTTAGCTTCCCAACCAACCAACCAACCAACCACACTTGTAAGCCTTCATTATTTTCCAAAAGGTGGGTATCCGTATTCACAAACTCTATTAAGGGGGTGCGGAAGTAGGGAACAGGTTTGGGGGGTGGTTTGGGAGGTGCGGGAGTAGGGGGACAGACTTGGGGTGGGTAGAAAGCCTGTCCCCTATTCCCGCACCCCCCTAACCCCCCCCCAAGCCTGTCCCCCTACTCCCGCAGCCCCCAAAACCCCCCGCACTTACCTAACCCCTCCAAGCCTGTCCCCCTATTCCCGCACCCCTTTAATTAATCCTTGAACATTATTTTTATCAATGTCATAATTTGGTCAGTTTTTTTGAGAAACGAAAATTGACATAACTTTTGAACAGAAGGTCATAGAGACAAAATGAAAAAAAACATCTAGCCCAATTGACCAACTGTACTTCCATTCCAAATTTCATCCAAATCCATATAGATCTTCATGGTCAAAAATAGGTTCAAAAAAATTTCCAAAAAAGTGGTCATAACTCAAAAACGGTGCATCGTAGAGAAAAAATAAAAAATTCGTCTCGCCCAATTTACCAACTCTACATCCATTCGAAATTTCATCCAAATCCATATAGATCTTCATGGTCAAAAATAGGTTCAAAAAAATTCCAAAAAAGTGGCCATAACTCAAAAACGGTGCATCGTAGAGGAAAACGGATAAAATTTAGCGCCCCCTTCTGGTAACCCCCACCCATATGATCTAATCTTGCACACCCATAGGTCAAATGTGGGATTCGACAACATTTTTTACCTATTCCCAAAACCCACATTTTTGGATGTGGTGTGTGTGTGTGTGGATGGAATGTGATAAAGATGAATTTAAGTCTACGGAAATTACACGATGTCACTCCAAAGACAGAGAGAGAGAGAGAGAGAAGAGAGAGGGAAAATGAAAGAGAGAGGGGAGAGGGAAGGAGGGAGAAATGAGGGGAAATGAGAGAGAGAGAGAAAGAGAGAGAGAGAGGGGGGGGGGATGATTATGAGAGAGAGAGAGGGAGAGGGAGTGTGTGTGTGTGTGATTATGAGAGACAGAGAGAGAGAGAGAGAGAGAGAGAGAGAGAGAGAGAGAGGGAGTGTGTGTATGTGTGATTATGAGAGAGAGAGAGAGGGTGAGATGTTTTTTCTTTTAGTATGTCTGCCGCCTTTCACAACACACACACACACACACCCTGGGCATACACCATTAGCAACACACACACACACACACACACACACACACACACACACATGGAACAAATTACCATCCAAACACACACACAAACACACACACGCACACACACACACACACATGGAACAAATTACCATCCATATGAAGTGGTGTGTGTCAAAACCATGCATAACTTTAAAGAAAAATATGATAATAGGATTTTAATATACGGGACATTACGAGCTTGACTCAATCCTGTAAAGATACAAATAGGTAAGAACACACACACACACACACACACACACACACACACACACACACACGTATTTTTATAATAAACATACACGCACATCAATATAAATAATTATATTCTTGTTTTGAGAAAGAGGAGAACGAAACATAAGAAGAAGAATAATGTAAGAAAGTCAGGAAATTTTAGAAACGAAATACAGTATATGGAAGGAGCTTGTTGTTTGGTGACATGTTCAGGAGGAATCAGAAGCCTCCAAACACACACACACACACACACACACACACACAGGAGGAATCAGAAGCCTCCAAACACACACACACACACACACACACAGGAGGAATCAGAAGCCTCCAAACACACACACACACACACACACACACACACACACACAGGAGGAATCAGAAGCCTCCAAACACACACACACACACACACACACACACAGGAGGAATCAGAAGCCTCCAATTTTCATACACGATCACAGGCTCCTTAATTTTAAGACACTGTAAATATTTTTTATTTTTTTTGTCACTTTTTCAACAGTGTTTATACCTGGTGTTTGTATGTATGTCAACAGCTGCCTTATAATTATAATTACCTGTTAAAATTCTAACTTCAATATAAATTTTCCCTGTTTTATGTATTAATTTGTATGAGCATTGATTCCCTCGGCATTTTATTCATATTTTTTTAATTTTGAAGATATTTTCATTGTTTTACAGCACTAGTAGATTATTCATTATTATTATTATTTATTTATTTATCTCCAGTTTCTTAACACTTTTTTTTCTCTCTCTCTAATTTGTCTTGTATCTTTTTTTCCAGATGTCCCTGTTTCTCCCCGGCCAGTACTTCCAGATAGAGAATAATTATCATACGTGGAGCCAATCTTATTCTTGTACAGCCACAATCAAATATCCTCCAACACTTTCCTTCCATCGTACAAATTAATCAGTATCATATCAAAATATAATCATACAACACCTTACGTCAACTCATTCCCCTCAATTATTATTATTATTATTTTTAAGAGGTAATGCAAAATATAATCATACAACAACACCTCAACCTCCTTAATTATTATTATTATTATTATTATTATTAAGAGGAGCTGCAAAATATAATCATACAACAACAACTCAACCTCCTTAATTATTATTATTATTATTATTATTAAGAGGTAATGCAAAATATAATCATACAACAACAACTCAACCTCCTTAATTATTATTATTATTATGTGCTGCTGCAAAATATAATCATACAACACCTCAACCCCTTCAATTATTATTTTTATTATTATGAGGTGTTGCAAAATCATACATGTGTTGTTCTTTATGACCAAGATAATTACTACCATGGAAGGAAAGTGTTGGTGGATATTTGATTGTGGCTGTACAGTTACTTAATTAACTAGGATTATTTAAGATTATTTAAGGAGGGTAGTTCAGTGTAGGGTTGTAAATCTGGAGTAAATGATTCCTTCAAACTATTCCCAGCAACAGGCCAAAGGAAAATATAAACAGCATAAATTATTCTACAGTATTAAAGAGGTAATTCACTTTGGTTACATTGGAGTGCCTTGATTCCTCCAAAGTATGCCAGGAAACAACAGGACCAGATAAACAAAAATAATGGTGTTCTGTTGTTGCTTGGAATAGTTTGGAGGATTCAGTTGCTCCAGATTCACCAACACTGTACTTCCCGCATATGGATACTTCAGTATAAAATTGTGTTGTAGTTTTATTATTGTCTTACATCTTCTGTGTTTGTTATGATATCTTGAAACCAACAACTTGTATGAATGAATACTTGTGGTCAGTTGTATAGCCACAATCAAATATCCACCAACACTTTTCCTTTCATGGTAATAAATATCTAGGTAATAAAGAACAACACGTGTATGATTTTGCAATACCTCATAATAATGATAATAATTGAGGGGGTTGAGTTGATGTAAGGTGTTGTTGTATGATTATATTTTACAACACCTTATAATAATAATAATAATAATAATAATAATAATAATAATAATAATGATAAATATTGAAGGGGTTGAGTTGACATAAGGTGTTGTTGTATGGTTATATTTTAATATGATACTGATTTATTTGCACGATGAAAGGAAAGTGTTGTAGGATATTTGCTTGTGGTTGTTTTAAGTCACCTTTACTCCCAAGTACATAATTTCTTTGTCTTTCCTTCAATATACAGTAGTAAGTTCTGGCTTTTAAGGTGGTAATTCACTTTTGTTACATTGGAGTGCCATGATTCCTCCAAAGTATGCCAGGAAACAGACGCAAAATGAAGAAAAATAATGGTATCCTGTTGCTTGGAATAGTTTGGAGGAATCAGTGGTTCCAGATTTGCCAACACTGAACTTCCCCCTTAAGATTAGGGGCCGTATAAAAAAAAAAAAAAAAAAAAAAAAATAATAATAATAATAATAATAATAATAATAATAATAATGATAATAATAATAATAATAATAATAATAATACTAATAATAATAATAATAATAATAATAATAATAATAATAATAATAATAATAAAATAATAATAAATAAATAAAAAAATATTCTTGGTGTTGACTTTGGTTTGGTAACAATACAATGACTCCCTTCACACACAATACACCACACATTGTATACGTATGTACAGTCGGCAGCATAAATTCACGTCCATCTCACCTTGAACCAGTTTTTATTCCAACAACATATGTAATTTACCATATGAGAACTATACCTGTCATCTCTGTATTAAAATTGTATTCCCGTAAATCACTATAGCTAATACTGTACAGCCACAATCAAATAACCACCGACACTTTCCTTCAATTGTGTAAAATAATCATTATCATATCAAAATATAATCATACAACAATACCTTACGTCAACTCAACCCCCTCAATTATTGTTAAGAAGTGCTGCAAAATCATACACATGTTGTTCTTTATTACCAAGATATTTACTACGATGGTGAGAAAGTGTAGGTGGTTATTTGATTGTGGCTGTACATCTAGTAAGAAAAAACAACAATTGGGAGAACAGAAACAATGGATGGAGTACATTTATTAAGTGAAGAAGCATGTATTAATAACTGAGTTTAAATAAATGTAACACCATACCCCCCACCCCACTCCCCTACCCCCTCTCTTGATTATCATATAATGACGTCATGATTTGGTGGAGAATGTAGTTCACGTTTTGGTTCATAATTCATTTATTATTAATTATTCAGAATTCATTATTATATAATTAAATTCCCCATAATTTTCCCGATATTTTAATATAATAATTTCTTTAATTACGCAATTAAATAACGAAATTAGCGAATATTTTCTATTTATAATTTCCAACCGTGACTAATTGGTACATTGGAGCACTTTGGGTGCTCCAAGGTATCTCAGGCAACACAACTTAATGCAGGAATAATACAGTTTGAAGGAATCAGTTTGCTCCACAATTACCCTATGGAAATCTGGGTTCCTTTATAGTACTTTGATTCCTCCAAAGTATGTCTGGAAAGAAAATTAATTAATAAATATAATGGTATCAATCCTGTTGTATGGAATAGTTTGGAGGAATCAAATTGGTCCAGTATTACCACAACCAACACCACAGCTTCGAATGAATTAACTTCGAATGAATCAACTTGGTGAATCATTCTAAAGGGGGTGTAGGGAGGGGGTGGTGTATTAGGGGGATATGGGGGGTGTAGGGATGGGCTTGGGTTGGGTTGTTGGGGAGGTGTAGGGGTGGTAGCTTCGAATGAACTAGCTTCGAATGAGTGAATCAGCTTCGAAGCTACCACCCCCTACACCCCCCATACCCCTCTAATACACCCCCCCCCTACACCACCCCTACATCCCCCCATACCCCTTTAATACACCACCCCCTCCCTACACCCCCTTTAGAATGGTTCACCAAGTTGATTCATTCGAAGCTAATTCATTCGAAGCTGTGGTGTTGGTTGTGGTAATAT
>JAWQEG010005922.1:0-27500 GCA_033782935.1 Petrolisthes cinctipes | reverse complement strand
AAAGTTAACTGACAGCTGGTTGTCATGAAAATAAATCAAAGACACTGACTGGGAGGACATCATATTCTTTTAACTTCTACTGTCACTGTTTTATATCCTTTACACCTACCTACAGTAGTTTCTATGATAATCTCAAAATCTGTACAGTTGATTGCCATTACCAAGTAACAGGCAGAAATATACCATATGTAGTGAAATCTGGCAAGTGCAATATAATAACTTATACTTCACACATTTTTATTGAAAGACAGATTAAGGAAATAAATTATATAAGCATTATTTATATTGTGGATTCGGCCGTTGGCATGGGCACACATCGGTTGAAGGATGGGGGGAGTGTCCATTGCTTGATTTAGATACAGTACCATTTTAATATGATAACCAGGTATTGTAATTTATTCTGCTTGGTTCTGCTTTGTTATTGAATTATGTACCATTTCTCGTTATATCTCAGGTGGTGGCACTAGGGACACAAAGGCATTCAATTTCACCCACATAGAAGAGGCTATGTCTCAAGTCATCAAAGAAGTGCAAGTGTCGGGTATTCCTGTGGACTCCAAGACCCAGGCAGTATGTACAGTATATAACAGTAAAAAAAAGTCCTGCTGTTCATCTAGGCTAGTAATATGGAAATCTTCCCTCAGTGGCACTAGTGAAGTAATTACATTGAGAGTTTATATATATAAAACATACATTTTGAGCAGCATTACCTCTTAATTCCATTCAAAGTTAAACAGTGCAAATCATAAGGCCTTAGTCCTAGGAACAAATATACAAGATGTTCTCATATATCCATACCTTCAGTAAATACGGTACATGTACTGTGATTACCCAATATACAAGAGTCAAGTACATAGTGATTTTTTACATTTTGTGTATCATATAAATAACTCCTGTTAGCAGTTCATATAGTCGTAAAAGTTGGAGCCATGTTAATCAAAACTAAATTTGTGATGCTTTGTTGGATTCCATATGTATCATATGAGTACTTTAACCAAGTAAAAATTGCAGTACTGCTGCTGTACTTATATGTATGACTAATTATATACTGTTTTCTTTAAGTATGACTTTACAATTTTAATTCATAACGATAATCCTTAATATTTCTCTAAAATTATATGAAAGTTGCTAATTTTCATCATTTCTCAGCTGCTGAATAAGACTTGGATGAAGGTGATGTGGATGACCAAGGACTGCCACCAAGGGCCCCTTCACCTAGACCTAGGCGAAGTTGGCAGGACTTCGGGCCAGTTACAGTGGAAGACTGTGAGGTTTTGACTGGCGACAGCTTGCCGAAGCTGGTAGAACCTCCACCAAGTGAGGATCATTCATACCACAGCTCTGTAGCCTCAAGTCGCTCTTCCTCTAGGTCAGCTAGAGGTGTGACAGCTCATCTGGAAGCTACGCTAGCTCCAGATATACTAGTTGTCCATAAGACTATAAGGCAGCGTTTCCCAACCTTTTCCGACCATAGCACCCCCTGTTGTCATGTCTAAGCAGTCCAGCACCCCTAATTAATATCTTGTTATTAGATTTTAGAAATTTAGAAGGATAAAAGAAAGTGAAGTGTCATCACTTCTTTTACAGATGAAAATATGAAACGACACATGGAAGAGAGAGAAAGAGAGAGAGAGAGAGAGAGAGAGAGAGAGAGCGAGACTTTCCAATGGACTTACCAGTATTACTGGAAACAGAAGATAGACTCAGCTATGCAGACAAAACTCAAATATGTAGGAGCTGTACTGTTTTGTTGGACTGCTACTAATTAATTAACTACAGTGCTACTGCCTGGCTTCCGCTGGTCCCATAGTCTCGCCGCTCTCGTGTACCACATTTGGTCGCGCCTTGCTAGGACGTGATATTTTACTGCCATGTGTGCATCACTTCCCAGCACCCCCTATAATTGATTTCAGCACCCCCGGTAGGGAAACGCTGCTATAAGGGATATTTTTATGGATCTTGTAGAAAATATAGCCAAAATATCAGAAACTTTGGTGAACATTAAAAAGGCTATCGAGAAAAGGTGATTTGTTTTCACGTGTGTTTTGTTGTGTGTGTGTATTTTTTTTTTTTTTTTCAATTATTAGTGTGGTTTAAGTTGTGTTATATTTTGTGACAGAGTTATTAGTGTGCAAGTATGGTTTTAGTTGTGTGGTTTGTGTGTAGGTTTCAATCTAAAGTATTGTTAACTTCTGCTTATGTTTTTTAAGAAATTATGTTATATATTTTCATTATATATTTTGTCTTTCAAATATAGCTTTTAACATTCACATTTCATGTTAGCTTTATTATTATTTCAGTAAAATCAACTTTTTTTTCATGCATTCTTATCTTTGGCTAATAATATTAATGAAGGTAAGAGTACTTGAATCATTATTAATGTCAGTTTCATTTACATATCAAGGTTCGGAGATTAACTATAAGGATATACTTACGCCGTACCGTGGCTTTAATCTTCTATTTTAATAATTTCTCTGCCATATCTGTGTTATGTCCAAGCAATGTGAAGAGTGCCAAACAAGTTTTTTTTTTTTTTTTTTTTTTTTTTTTTATATGTTCCGACACTGGACATAGGCTTAATCAAGCCCGTTACCGTGGCCCAGGTCAACTGCTGCTCATACACACACGTCACGACTTCCGAACTGGTACCCAGCCACAGAGGGAGGAAAGTGAGGGTTATTCCCAAATACTGCAGCTGTTATGGTACCAGCGAGGGTGTTTTACGACGTTCGGTGACCTTATAGTTAGTGCCTCAAACTCAAATCGGAAGAGTAAATATTCTCAGTCCCTCACCTGAGAGGATCGATCTCCCGACCTCTAGGATATGAGTCGAGAACACTAACCACTCGGCCACCTCCCCGTAGTCATTAAGGAATTGGTGTTTTTTTGTTTTCAGTCATTGTTGGAAAGTACATGAGTTCAAACAGCTTTCCAATATCATACATTTGCAGGTTTTTATTCAGGTATATATAATGTAATGAACTGTGATAATGCAGGAAACTAATAGTACAAATAGCTAGGGAGGTATCATGGATTTCTGTAAACTTTACAGGTGTCATATGTAAATAAAATGTAGGGTTTTTTATAGTCTATAATTAAAATATTAAGAAAAACCAATACCAGTCACATATTTGTTATATGCTGTTGAAAAGCATTTATTTTAGAAAAATACAAGTCTTATGTAATATGAAAACAGGTGAAAATTATGTATTAAATTATACTGTTCAATAAAATTAATTGAATTGGTAAGAAAAGTTCATGTACGGTACATGTTATTGAGATTTTTACATGATAATATTTGCATTAGTTAATTCTGAGACATATTTTTGTCTTTAGATTCGGGAATATGGTCAACCTTTTACACATCTCCAGTATATATCAGTAAGTATATAATTCCAGTTATTTAAATGTTACCAGCTCACATATCACATTAATGTGCTTGTAATATTATCATTAGAAAGTCAATCAATCATAAAGAAAGTTTATCAACCTTAAGAATATTGATTAAAGACTCGTACTACATGGATTAAATTAGGTCTAGCTATGCAATGAAGAATTTCTGCTTTGTTTGCAGGTAACTGGAAGCCACTTTCCTGCAATTAATAAGTCACCATTATATCCTATTATTCTTAAACACTCCAAAAGTAATGATACACACAAAAAGTATTTGTAACTTTCTATTTCACAGTGCATCAGTTTAAATTGACACTTGCAGCTCCATTCTCCTAAGCTGCTCACTGAATCTCCTCTTGTTTATGTTTACCGATAAGTGACAACAACAATAACCATTATGTCGCCTGTGTCGGCCGCGCCAAGTGTAAATAAACTCAAATATCACTATTTACGGGTTGATTCTCAACTACGCGACCCTGCTATTAGCCATAAGAGTGCTTTTCAGTTTTCGTAGCGCTACGAACAAATATGGCTCATAATGGCGGACGGAAATTCCCTTACGAAGCTTTGAAGATACGATCTTAGCGGTTATGAACAACTTACGAACAAATATGGCGCTACGAGAATCATAACTGCGGTTACGAAGCTTTGAAGATCCCACCCCTGTACAGTATTGCAATCCATATTCCTAAAATTTAATCTATCAAAGTAAACTTATATGAATCACTCTTGTGAATGAAGTACAGTAGTGGTATGAGGCTGTAATATAAATGTAATGGTACAGTAAGACTTTTTTCTTCTTTCCAGAAAACTCATCTACATCGAATTCAATTTTTTTTTTTTTTCTATACCTCAACCTCGGGACTGTAGGCTGTCAGTAGCCCGTGACTCTTGCGAGGCCCCGAGATTATTGGGTGTAGCACCAGATGAGACAGTGGAGCTTCGTGGTGATGTTGGTACCGTAGCTTCTCTTCTGCCGCACTAGATGTCGACACCTTATTTATACACGTCACTATCAAATGAAACTCACAGAGAAGAAACAGAAGGAGTCAGCTTGTTTGAGCCTCCAGTGCAGCACAAGGGTTTACAGGTAATGTTTAATTTATTATTTTTGGATCTGCAACTGGTATTCATGTCACTAAAGAAAAATTATTCTTATAATGTAATCACATTACATGTCAGACTGTTGGTAATTATGCATACATAATGTATGGTATATTCTGTACAGTGTACACTCGTGATACATAATTTCTGACCAGAGTGTGAGGAGCAGAAAGCTTCGAATCGCCTGGTATTGTTCATTTCCACACCCAGTACACCTATAGAGGCTGAGTTCGAATGCAGGGTGTGTGTGTGTGTGTGGTGCCTGCCGTTCGTCTCTGGTCAGGGATTACGTATCACGAGTGTACAGGGAAGTTAAGTTCCAGTTGGTATAGAGGTAGGCCAATACCCAAATAAATTTTTATATAATGACTTACTTCAATATTGAAGGGTATATAAGTAGCACAATGTCAATACATATGAAATAACTGATTCAATTAACTATTTTATTCTAATAAAATACTGTACAGTATAAGCTTTCTTTATTATGCAGTAGATTATTTCTAGTATACTTGTGTTTATTGGCTCAAATAAACTGGAATAGGCATCCAAAATTTAATTCAAAAATTCATAAAATTATGAGTTGACAGTATACCCAGTAATATTGCATACCATGATATATATATCTCTCTCTCTCACACACACTGTGGGATGGTGAATAGTCAGTCACTAACACTGTTCACATGTAAATTCACCCTGTTTTATTTTGATATTTTATTTCAGGTATTGATGCCAAGGAGATCGGTAGCCACACAGACCAACTTTGTATCACTCCGGGTTGATGTGGGCTGCAATAGAGAAATACTTGAGGCAGAGGTAACACACAAAAATAATCCTCCATTCTCTCCTGATGTTTTGCTTTCAAGTGATGAAGAGGAAGACTGTGATGAGAGCAAGGATAATGTGCCCTCTACGAGTGAAGAAAGCGAAGAAGATTCTAAAAACCTACCGCTCATTGTCACTCGAGAACTCATCAGGAATAATCCAATGCGTTACATTGGATTTGACAGTGACAACTTAGAAATGGTAAATTTGTTAATTAAGTAACAAAATTTCATATAGAGAAAGGGACCAGATGATGACTAAGGTTGATGTAGTTTTCTTGGTGTTGATGAGGATCCGCACAGGCATCATAAGTGCCATTATTGCGGATTTGTTTGGCATTTCTGTAAGTATGGTAAGTAGGATGCTATCATGTCACATACCAGTAATAGCTAGTTGTCTTTTTTTTTTTTTTTTTTTTCTATACCTCAACCTCGGGACTGTAGGCTGTCAGTAGCCCGTGACTCTTGCGAGGCCCCGAGATTATTGGGTGTCGCACTAGATGAGACAGTGGAGCTTCGTGGTGATGTTGGTACAGTTGCTTCTCTTCTGCCCCACTAGATGACGACACCTTAATTATACACGTCACTATCAGGGGAGAGCAGCTACACCGTCACTCACAGCATCTTGGAATATGGTCGGGCATCTTCTATGTTGTGAGTTGACGACGATGTAGGGGGTATTTTCTTGACGTGTCGGCGTAGCCAGGGTAGTTGACGAACAGCTGGACCCATCAGATCACCTCGAAAAAATCCCAGACGTTTTCTCGTGGATTCGAACCAGGGCCCTTGCCATTCGCAGTCCGTCACTCTATCCACTCAGCCACGCCTCCCCCTGTCATGTCTGCAAGGTCTCATTCGCTGGCCTACTTCAGATGTTATTAAGAGACTCCCGCATGCCTTCAAAGCGTACTACCACAGTGTAGAAACCATTATTGACTGTTTTGAGATTCAAATTGAAAAACCTTCAGTAGCTATGACACAAAGTATGTCCTGGTCATCCTATAAAAATTGCAATACTGTAAAGTATTTTATATCTGCAACTCCAAGTGGACTCATAAATTTTGTGTCTACTGGAAGACCTGGTAGATGGAGTGACATGGAACTCTTGAGACAGTCAGGCTACTTGGAGTGTTTGAGGGAAGGGATAACTGTACTGGCAGACAGAGGATTCAAAGAGATTGAAACAGATTTGGTTGCAAGGGGCTGCAAATTAGTATGCCCTGTGAGTGTTAAAAAAAATGAGCAGTTAGCATCAAAAGATGTTTTTGATATGAAAGCTGTGGCTGCTCTAAGAGTACACATTGAGAGGGTTATTCGACGGGTCAGGCTCTTCAAGTTTCTCTGCATGCACTCTTGTGTTCCGCTGTCAATGGTGGATTTTCTGGATGATGTCGTCAAAATTGCATGTGGGATGATAAATAGTCAGGAAAGAATTGTAAAAGTGCTACTAGGATAAGTTTAAAGTTAAGGATTTGCAGTACTATACAGTAAAATGAAGTATTTACAAGGTGCAATAGGTTTATTTATATGTCTACCATATTTCATATACTGTAATACATTATTAATGAAATAATAATTTGTAGATGTAATAAATGTAAAGTTTCTATTTTTTTAAATTACATATCCTGATGATACACTATCAAGGAACAGTTATGGAAAACGATATTCTAACTTGATGTTGCAACATTCAAACAACATAGTATATCAAGGAACATAGCCAACATAATCATCACCATAATCCTCCCCCACAGATCTGGAAGGCACCAACAATAATAGCATTAACGGACATAAGAATTTTTTTTTTTAATAGGTTGGATCATATTATTTCATAAATTTAGTATGAATTAACTTGGTCCAGTTATTTCTGATATGCCGGTAATCTTCGGTTTATTTGCAACCAAATGTTTCTAGACAATAAAAGAATAAAAAAACAATTTCAATACATAGTTTATTTCCCTATAATTTGAGATGAGCTACACACAGTACCTACAAATATGACATGTGACTGTACCTTTTCAATTTCACATGCTTCATGGCTGGATTACAGAGCCTCTGATAATAATCAGCGACTATCAGCGGGTCTACTTTGGGTAGATTGCGTGAGTCTGCCTTCACATATCCAGGAAGAATGGCCACCCTCTGACATGTCTGTAAAATGAGTAATTATTGTAAAAATATTATATGAAAACTAAACCAAATTCACTTAGGCTATGGATAATTATTATTACTGTGAGGTTAGGTTGGAAGGCTTGACTGGGAAGTACCGGTAAGGTCACAGCTAGTAGAAAACGTCTGTTTCTTTCTAACTTAACTCCGTGTCGTTCTTTATTAACATAATGAAATTTAGCTAAACAAATAGAACAATAAAACTCCATACTTAAAAGAGAAATTATAGACAAAAACACACACTGAAATGGAGGGTCACCCAATATATTTGATCAAACATCCCAACCCTATTGTAAAACTGGTTGACTGTTTTAAACCAACATTTTCAGTTTGACCTACCCTACTTGTGGCACAAGATAAATATAACAGGAATATAGCCTTCCAGTGATAGATTCTTAAATAATATGAAGCTTGCTAGACCAGAATCAAGTGTTGTGGGAGGCTTGGTTTATATGGCAGAAGGGAGGTTATATCTCTTATTTTACCTATTTTTCTATAAGTTCGTCTATTTGTCAACCTAAACAAACATTGTCATTTCATTGCAGGTTCATTTGAGCTACCAATAAGTCGTGTAGTCAAAAGAACTCTTTCTTGTCATGCCGTCATGGTCCACTAAGTTAGTCCACGTCTATCCCAAGACCAATAAGACTAACAGTTCCTGTCATACAAGGGCAAAAATGTGTCCCGCTCGCACATGACGTCACGGCGAGGATACACCACAGAACAAGTTGCCAGACAGTGATAAACAGGCTCATTTTCTAGTCGGTTGACAGTAGGTCAAAGGTGAGACAGGTCATCTCTCTATAGTGTGCACCAAGTTCCCAGTGTGAAAGTGCCATGCAACTGCATGTGCAGTGTTTGGGTGTGATTCTGTAGGAAGAAAGGGTTGCAACATAAAATTTCATGTCTTCCCCACCGATACAGAATCCTGACCTCTTTCCATATCTTTCTCTCTCTTTGTGAGTGTATCTGTTTGTGTGTGTAGTACCAAGGTCAAGATATATATCTCTTGGCCTTGTGTAGTACAATGCTTAATTTTTAATGAAAAATCACACGGACATACTGCCATGTAGACAAAATAAACACAAAATAGTAACTGGTAATAGTTATAGTGAGTTGCTGATGCTTATACTTCTCCACGTTTATTTTTTTCATATTGCGGCCTTGTCAAAGTAAAGTAAAATGAAAAGCTGATACAGGGGAGTTCCTAGGGAACCTCAACTTCATCTCCGTTTCAAGATCACTGATGATGACATAAGATATGTCGAAACGTTTGAATAAACCTACAAGATGTTGTTCGTCACGACTTTGGCTGTCCTCTTCCTAATGAAAATGAAAAGCTTAGCAGTCATCTTAACTGTTCGAAATGATGTGCAATTGTAACAGGTTTTGCATAAAATAGGGATGAAATTAGACTTGGTGTCCAGTATTTGGGAAGTTTCTGGCAATCACGTATCCCCATCTACGCCCACATTTCCTCCATCTATTCCCTAGAGACCACGTTTCCTCCACTCCAGGTGATGGATGTTCATAAGTACCTCCCATTTGTCTTAGACTGCAAAACAAGTGTTCTATAACATCCTGATTTAGCCTATGTGTGCGTATATATGAAATGCCATATTTTTCTTTCAGCATTTCATATAGGTTGGGCAAAGATTTGGAACACACAATAAGTCCTTTTTGAAACTGGTACATATTTTGTTTCGCTCCACAAACTTTCATTGACATGGCTGTATCAAGCATATCATGCAAAACTTTGTTTTGTTGCTCCAAGTGAAGTCCATAGCCATCCCTAGTGAATTTATTACTGAATGCAAATCTCGAGTTTAATAAATCAAACCAGCTGTCCACTAATCCCTCAGACATACTCGTCGATCAGCTGACATAAGCAATCATGTACAGTACCTCTCTCTGAAGAAGTTGTTAGGTTTTATGTTAGATGTAGGGTATTCTTCAGGATACGTATATTAAACAGAGAAATGGGTAGCAGCAAAAGAAAGCTAGCAAATAAAATTTGTAAGTCAAAGAAATGAGATGCATGACAATACATGACACTACTGTAATAAATGGCAATATATCAAGTTTGTGTGCAAATATTATAGTTTACCTTTAACTTGCACGTTCAACTTAGGCTAATTGTGTTTAAACATGGTATGCATGAATGTTCAATGAATGGAAGGGAGATGAAAGGATGGTGAGGGCATATAGTTATCTTAAACTTAACTCCTAATCACCATTAGATCATTCTCATTATAATTTAATCACTTACACTACTCCTCTCACCACCTTTCTCATTTTTCATAATTGCTTCCTAACCTGGGTAATTTCATCTGATGATAACTAGAACAAAACGATAAAAGCCAACAGGATATTGAACAGAGAAAGAAGAAAAAACTTGTCACGGGAACACGGTATACTACCTCCATGACCATGTGAGGTGATTGGGGGCAGAGGCTGGGGGGGTTGTGGGGGGGAAATGGAGAGAAAATGGGGGGTGAAGTCCACCACGCCATGACGTCACTACATCTGCGCAGTACCACTGGCTGACAAGACCTGTTAGTGTTATTGGTCTTGGTCTATCCAGTTTTTCCTTACTGATTACAACTTATATAGGCTATTCACAAACACAATAAAAACTTACCACATCATTTGAAGGATGATTGCTGGCCGTCTTGCAAATACACTTTGGATACATTGGAGTGCCTTGATTCCAAAAAAGTATTATGCCAGGAAACAGGACCTGGTGAACAAAATTAATGGTGGCCTGTTGCTTGGAATAGATGGATCGATATTAGGCGCCGCAACGGCGAGGTCATATGACACATTGCTTGGAAT
Source organism: Petrolisthes cinctipes (assembly GCA_033782935.1). Classification (NCBI taxonomy): domain Eukaryota; kingdom Metazoa; phylum Arthropoda; class Malacostraca; order Decapoda; family Porcellanidae; genus Petrolisthes; species Petrolisthes cinctipes. The sequence continues at coordinate 17,181 of JAWQEG010005922.1, read as the reverse complement.
AGTTTGGAGGAATCAGTTGCTCCATATTTACAAACACTGTACTTCCCCCGTAAGGACCCTGTTATCAGGTATGAGAATTGGAGGCTTCTGATTCCTCCTGACTATGCCACGAAACAATCTCCTTCCATATAGGTGTGTGTTTTCTGGATATATTTACCGTAGGGAGGTATTGTCTATAGTAATGTGGGCAATACTTTAAGGGTTTTGGCACCCCTTCGGCCCCATCCACTAGCTTTCAGTTCTTCAACTGTCCCTCTATTTTTTCTATTTCCTTCCTGGTTACTGTTAAACTGTATTGTTATATTTGTTTCAGATATAAAGTAGCAGTGTGGTTGGCAGCCCTGACACCAGTAATAACCAAGTGGCCATATTGGTGGCAGAATAAAGCTGTGTTAGTGATGGAGGTGGAAGGAAGTGACACCATCAATGTTGTCAGAGAAGAGAAGTGTAACAAGTTGGTCTGTCAACAATGTGGTCAAAAGTTTAGTAGGAAATGCGATCTCACTCGCCATTTGTTGACTCATACTGGAAAGAAAATGTTTATGTGTGATGAGTGTGGTCAAGAGTTTAGTTGGAAATCTCACCTTAAAAATCACAGCATTGTTCACACAGGAAAGGAATTCATATGGAATTTGGATTAGATAAATGTGCTAAGTGTAAAATCAAACAAGGGAAAAAAGTGGCTGCAGAAAATATCCACACAGAAGGAGATAGCTACATAGAAGATCTCAGAGAAGGTGCCAAATATAAATACTTGGGAATAGAGGAAAATGCCACCATAGAACATAAAAAAGTCAGAGAAACCATCCAGAAGGAGTACACCAAACGCCTGAAGAAAATATGCAAATCAGAGTTGTCACCCAAGAACAAAATTACTGCCATAAACCAGCTGGCTATACCGGTCGTGACTTATAGCTTTGGTATAGTCGAATGGCCACAAGGTGAGATCGATAAGTTGGATGTTAAGACCAGGAAAACGCTCACTCTACATAAAGTGACATACAGAAACCAATGCCTTGACAGAATGTACATCTCCAGGAAGGAAGGCGGTTTGGGGTTAACCGAAATAAACCATGCGTACAGGGCATCCATGGTGAGCCTAGGCCAATATTTGAAAAGTTCCCAAGATAAGATCATAAAAATGGTATCACAATTCCACTCAGAGATACTACCTCAGCAAACATCTGTAGTTAAACTGGCACATAACTTCGGGCAGAACATCATTGAGGACACAGAAGTGACTGAACTAACACCAGCTACAAAAATAGCAAGGAGAAGCAGGGATAAATACTGCAAGAGGGAATTGAACCAGAGACTTGATAACTGGAGACAACATCGTAGAGCTGGCCGCCTGCGAGAAGAACTTGAAAAAAACTACATAGACAAAGAAGGATCATTACAGTAGCTCAAGAATGGGATACTGGGATTCGACGGGGAAAGAGTCATAGCCGGGGCTCAAGATCAGGGGCTACTTACAAATGGTTTCAAGAAAATGGCAGGAATATCTCCAAATGACCAATGCAGATTCTGCCACGCAGCTGTTGAGAGCACGAGCCACCTAATATCTGGATGCCAAACCTTGATGGCGGAAGGACATTACACCACGCGGCACAACAAGGTTTGTAAATATCTGCACTGGAAAATTTGCAAAGAAATGCAAGTGGAAGCCGCGGAAAAAGTCTGGGAGCACGAACCGCCACCGATCGCTTCAAATGGAAATATCACTATATTCTATGACAAAATTATCCCAGCTGGCAGATACATCGAGGGAGGAGCAATTAAGCCCGACATCGTCATATGAGATAGAGGAAAGAAAACAGCCAAGATCATAGATGTAACAGTCCCCAATGACTTCGAGCTAAATAGAGCTGAAAGGGAAAAAATCACCAAGTACCAAGACCTAAAAAATGACCTGAGAACAACATGGTCATTAAAAGAAAAAGATATTTTACCGGTAGTGGTAGGCGCGACGGGTATTATGAAGAAGAACCTAAAGGATTACCTTGAGGCTATACCCGGACGACCAAGCGCCTGTGAGGTGCAGATTGCTGTCATCAAGGGAACTGTCACCATTCTGAAGAGGGCCCTTGGATACAAGGAATGCAACGCTTAGGGTGCTACTATAGGCCTCAGGGAGAGGCCCATTGCTACCCTGCTGAAAATTCTGCTAAGAAGAATAAAAAAAGAGAGAGAGGAACTTTGAATGTAATGAATGTGGTAAAAAATTTGTTCAGATATCTAACATTAATGTACATATGAAAGTTCATACAAGAGTAAAAGATTTTGAATGTAATGAATGTAGTAAAAGGTTTAGTAGGAAATCTCACCTTAATGTACATATGAAAGTTCATACAAGAGTAAAGGATTTTGAATGTAATGAATGTGGTAAAAAGTTTTCTAACAAATCCCAACTCACGTTACACAAAACTGTTCACACATGAAATAAAACTTTGAATGTAAGCTGTGCCAAACAATGATAGCTCCCCTCCCCACAAAGCATGATAGGAAAAAAATGAATATATCAAGAGGTAGCACATTAAATTGTAGGTCTATGCTGACAAGCTCAGTATTCAGGGTTGATTCCAAAGTGGTAGTAAGCAGCATTTACGCGTGTCAAGCAGTCGGATTGGATCCGAAGATCTGTCTTCGGACGGTTAGGTTTCGCCCGCCAAAACAGACAAGGATTGGGGGAGGCGAAAAATTACCCTTGCCGAAGTTGCCGACAGCCGCGTAAACACAAGTATCACCCAAAATATACAGTTTAACGAAACAGTAATAAGTGACCAACATGGCCCGTCAAGTAGAAGGAAAGATGATGTTGCAAAAATACCCAATATTATTTTAGCTTGTTGTGTACTACATAATGTAACGGTAGGACAAGCTAATGAAGAAGCTCTTCTACGTTGCTGAAGTATATGTGTTCCCACCAATTGCGGATGGAAATAATAGACAGGCCATTGACCTACCTCCAGAAATTGGTGGGAATGAAAAGAGACTTTGTTGCTGCACTACTGTAAATATTGAACAGCATTTGTCTTACTGTCCTCTCAATAATTAATAAACATTAAACACTACAGTACCATATGACCACTAGGTCCTTCCTTCACCTCATAATTGTGTTTCTTCTTAACATCTATGGGAAGTTGTTAGTTGTAGAGAAAAAAAATCATATCAGGATATACTGTACTGAAACAACTATAATTTATTAAGATTAATGACAATTATTAACACACACAATGATGGCAAAAAAAACAGTTCCATTCCAAACCCTGCAAGACTTGAATATATACATGGTGTGTATTTGTATTGTATATATGGATGGGGATGAATATTATAAACTGTACTGTTTATACATGTGATTATAAATGTGTGTATATGTACTGTATGTGTGTGTGTATGTATGTACTGTCACGAGCACTAGTTTCTGCTCAGGGTCCATGGTAGAGGGTGGAAGGAAGGAGCAATCCCTGAGCAGAAACTAGTACTTGTGACTGTACTGTCTAAATATATATATATATAGTACATTAATTTATAGTACATTAAATTAATTAACCATAGTTAAGAATATCACATAAACTTAAATTACCATTCTTTTCTTGGCTTTAATCACAAATAAATATTATAATAGTTTTTCACTATAATTACCCACCCATACTCATTGTCCGAAATTTCACTATCTTTTATTTTAAAAAAAATTCTCAACTGGTTACTTTGTGTTTTCTGAGCATCTTTGTATACTTCTATTAATTTTTCTTGGTTTTCTATTATTTTGTTAATTTTTTTCTTTTAAAAATTCATTTTGTTTTTGGAACTCCTCGAGGAGATTGGTATGCAAGTGTTCCATCCTCTCTGAGTGGGAGTGAGGCCTAATCCTGCGCCACTTTTCCTTTGGCTCCACTGGCAGCTGTAATTGTTCCCCAACTTCTTCTTCCTCATCTTGGGAGAGCTCTGGGTCGGCCATTGTTGGTGTTGGAGCAAGGCCACAAGACACAAGGCGATCAAGAAGCCTCTCCCCATACAGCGAGTAGAGGAGGTCGTAGTGGGCAGGCACCTTTCCCTGTGGGTTGCCGGTTTTGGTGACGGACTCCCGATACGTCCGGAACAGCCGTTTCAAGTTTTTCAATTTTGTTTTCAGCTGTTCCTTGGTCACCTGCAGCATCTTTATGGGTAATAGGTTTATGAATACTGTATTGACATCAAACTGCTCAAATAACAAAAGAGATAAATGCACTTACCACTAACAGCATTTTCTTATGCATTTCCTGCCATACCTTGGAACAGGTCTGTGTTTTCCCAGTTAAGTCTGGGAAGTGGAGCTTGACAGTTTCAAGGAAGTATTCTGTTAGAGGTGTTGACCAAAGGTCGACATTCCTGAACCCCCCATGCTTCCCCTTCCCTTCACCTGAAGGTCCAGCAACATCTGCAATAGAAGATAATTATATGTCAGGTAAAATACTGGTGAGATAGCAAAACCAGCATTAATAAAGTTGAATGGTCATTGATGGTACTCCACTATAAGAGGTTCCTCACATGTATAAGAATTTATTCTATATGCACAGTGCAGACTTTACAGTCAATAATGAAGTCCTAAACAGCATTAATGAACTTTAGTACAGTAATCTTTAACTTACCCTTTGCCGTTGATGGTATGGGAGACCCTTGATCGTATAACCCGTCCTCCATTTGGTAGTCCACCTTCTGGGTGTGGGACCACATACACCTGCATGCATCCTCGTGGTCACTGAAGCCCTTGTCACAATAAATGCAGGTGTTCTTGAAATATTTAGAATTGTTTAAGTTCCACACCTTGATACTATATGGCTCAATGTACCGATTCCATAATTAAGTCTAACCTAACCTTACTTTTCTGTTTGAGTTAATACGGCAGTTCACATTAAAATGTAAATTCTCCCTGGCCATGGGTATATGCGAAGGAAAAGATGGTTTAAATTCAGTGAAGAAAGAGCAGCGAAAATACTTTAAAGGTAATTCTGCATAAGAGTTCCACCTGTTTTTTTTCCATTTTTTAACTTTTTTCCTGCCTATTTTGACTTGTTCTATTCATTAGTTACCATAATATTGACCGGAAAGCACTTGTTTTATACATGTTCCCTAACCCCTTCAATCTTGGGGGAGAGCACTGAGAATCGGGGGTTTTGGGTGGGGGAAAACGCATTTTAGTACAGAATTGTTGTTTAATTAATACTCATGACCTGCTATATATCTCAAGATTGGGAAAATCCAAGCCAACTTTCGAGAATTAACCTTACCTGACCTAACCTAACATACACTAATTTGGACCGGGGCAGACTATCGGGACCTAACCGTACACACTACCGGGACCTTAATTAATCAGGTATTTATTGAAAGAATTACCATTTTGTAGCAGTGTTGCCAGATCCGGCTAGGTCCCAGTATTTTGTCCCGGTCATTCATTTACTTTACCACGGTTATTTCCCAGTAATTTGCCCAGGTTAGGTCCCAGTAGTACCCAGGTTAGGTCCCAGTAGTCTGATGCGGTCTAGATTAGGTTAGGTAAGGTCAAACTAATTTCAAAATACCCCATTTGAATATCTTGGAAATGGGGCATTTGCGAAGGAAATGCTATAGAAGAAAATAGTCTTAGAATGGTATAAATAAGTGGCTAATGAAGGTAGAAAAACCGTACGCAATAATGGTAATTCTTTCAATATTTACCATTAATAACAGTTCACATTAAAAATAAATAATCCCCCTCGCCATGTGTACAAAAGTAAAAATTAACAGTACATTCAGTGAGGGAAGAGCAAATAAAATATTTTTCAATATTCATTTGGAAAAATATAACCTAACTACACCTCATCTGCATTTCTTTGCTGGACCATTCAAGTTGAGATTTGTAGCCTTGCATACCTTCAGAGCAAATTATCAGTAGTTTTGATAGCAAAGGGAGAAATCAACAACACACTTTCAGAAAATTACTTCTTGTTTATAATATACCTGCATAACATATCACTACAATAAACTCCTAAGGCCTGGTGTTATTTCTTAACTATTTTACACTCACAAATGTAGTGCTTACATGTATTTCTGACATTTTTTTCTTTATATTCCACTTACTTGTCCACGTTAGCCACCATTCTCCCAAGCTGCCTCAAGACTGCTCTGGAGGTGGCTTGGGTTGGATTCGTGGGCCGTCTTGGTTTTCACACTTTCGGCTTCAACCCTCTTCGTATCCTTTTGCCGCGCAGAAACAGTCCAGCAGCCCTAAGCTTGGTTTCACCGAAGACGAGATTCGGTAATCCGACGGCGCAAAAACACGGCTATAGTTTGTTACCTTACCAACCAACCACACCTGTAAGGCTTCATTATTTCCCAAAAGCTGAGTATCCATATTCACAAAATCTATCAAACAGTTAGATAAGGATGATGACAGCATAGTTTACTCACCAAATTCCTTAAATAATTCACGCATACGTCATTTACATGGCTAAGATTTTTGCGTTTGTATGCTTACAAACCAATACGAGCCACTGTGGAATGGACCTCAGATTTGCCTCCATTGGCGTCACGAACAGCTTGAAGACGAGCAGGGTAGAAAGACAAAAGTGACTCAAAAAGCTCCATGTTGAACTCCATTCCCCAAAGCACAGCATTGATGTGCTCCTCCATCTTGGTACGACTATATTGACTTTATAGAGGTTCAGACAACATCCTTTATTCAACCTCGTCCTTCAAGATAGATCCAATATTTTCACAGATTGTCACACATTGTTACACACACAGCACAAAGATGACAGTAATGTTTGGTGACAGATTGGTGTCTTAATATTAAATGTATTATTGGAACTGAAGGTAGGTTAAGAGAGTGTACGAGAGTTAGGTGGAGGGATGGAGGGGCAGACCGAGAGTGAGGTGGAGGGATGGAGTTGAGAGGTATATGAGGAAGAGTGAAGTGGACAGATGGAGGTGAGAGGTATGTGAGGGAGAGTGGTATGGGGTGGGATGATGGACTCCAGTTAATGGGGAACAGGGGTTCATGGAGGCGATTACATTTGTGGCCACCCCTTCAGGGATTAAGGCGTCTGGCAATAGATAGATAGAAGTTAAAGTTAAAAGTTGCAGGGTTTTAGTTCTGGTATCTATCTCTGATGAGATACTCTCCAGAACGTCAGCCAGGCAAGCCCAACTCCCCACCATGGTGCCCAGCCATGGCAGTAACCCCCCAATAAACAGTTTTAAACTCTCGGGCCTGGGCGAGGCTCGATCTGCCGACCTCACGGATGCGAGGCAGGCGCGTTACCACTGTACTAGCCAGGGGCTATGATATAATATAATATAATGTCGCCTTGATATATGTTAAGAAAACAGCTGGTGTTTGTAGTGACAGGTTGGTGTCTTAATATTATATGTCTTATTGGAACTGAAGTATGATATAATATAATATAATGTCGCCTTGATATATGTTAAAATAACAGCTGCTGTTTGCAGTGACAGGTTGGTGTCTTAAGGGACCCTGTGATTTAGTCAGAAAATTGGAGGTAAATGAGTCCTTTAGTTTCTGCTATGAAACACCACCTACATACATGGAAGGAGTTTGTTTCGTGGTGTACTCAGGAGGAATCAGAAGCCACTAATTCTCATATACGATCACAGGGTCCATAATATTAAATACCTAGTATATGTAGGACTAAAGCCTGCAGGTAGTACAGTACTACTATAATATAATATAATATAGTATAGCTTGCAATAACTACAGATATGTTGAAAAAGTGTGTGTGTGTAAAGGTAGTGGTGTTCGTGGAGTGGATGTTGCTAATATTGATATTGTAAACCCTGAATATACAATGAATAAATCCTTGTATCCACCACTGTCTTCATTTTACACCCAGTTCCTCATTGAAGACCACCAAATGTATGTGTGTTCCCAGGCTTCTGCTATTCATTACAATTCTCACCCTGTTCATACCAATTTGTATCTTTACAGGATTGAGTCAAGCTTGTAATGTCCCATATTTTAAAACACAATTATCATATTTTTCTTTAAAATTATGTATGTTTTTGACATACCACTTCTTCTGGTAATTTGTTCCATTCGTCTATTACTCTATTTGGAAAACTATGTTTCTGTACATTTTTATCTCCTTCTTTTAATTAATTTCTTACTGTGTCCTCTCTTTGTAGGCATTCCTTGTTGACATAAGTTTTCTACATCTATCTTTTCTTTTTCTGTGACACATTTGTAAACCATAATCATATCTCCTCTCTTTCGTCTCTTCCAGTTTAGGTAACTACATTTTCTTTAGTCTTCATAGCTTAGTTCTTTTAGACTTGATACTCATCTACTAACGCTTTCAGGGCCCGTGTCGCACTGTTTTTCGGGAATAACTCTGTAACTAAAGGTTGGATCACTATGATGTTTTGCCACAGGTTATTTCACACCTTCCGCTAATTTTTGGCACTATAATCGATTACCAAAAGTGAATAATTAAGGCACTTGTCCCCGAGAAATGCGTCATTTTTATGAAATTTAAAACACTGGGATATGAACGATCATAGTGTGACGTATATACCACGTCAGTCCACAGGCTCCACCCATCCCCTTCTTTCTCTCCCCCACCCTACTCTCTCTCTCTCTCTGGTCTCGAAACTTAATTCGAAAATACACCACGGTCACAAGCTTTGTCATATATATATATTGGAAGCATTTATTATGTGTATTGGTAAACTATTATTTGATGGCGTCACTGACAGATCAGGGCGGACGTAGGGTTAATTATTATTACAACAAATATAATTAAATACTGAAGCTTTATTTCATGTGAGACCAATTGGTTTCGATACTAATGCAGTATTCGAAAATCGTGTTTCTCACATGAATGTATCAATATTTGGATATATGTGTTGTAATATTGTTGTTGTAATATGTCCATAATGTTTATAACATGTTACTCACTATCAATATAATACGTTTACTTACATGATATTTATTAGAAAACAGTTAAACCCACATATTGACAAATTATAATTGAGTTTGTTTCGCCCGAGCAGATGACTGAATTTCGGTTCAATTAATAGCTGCCACTGTTACCAGATACAACACCAGCATATTGGTGGATGAGGTGGCCTCGAGTCATCTGTGCGCAACTGTACATAGAGTACAGCAGCATGACAAAAGCGTTCCTACAACCACGTGGACAATTTAACATTTTTGTAATGACGGACACTGTTGGCTCTCACATAGCATCTGACTGTGTGTAAAGCACTTCGTCCATGTGTACCCATTTCACACGAATGAAACACACCACTCCTGAATTCCAACAAAGCATTGCTATCCCCTCAAGCACTGGCGTTATCGTACACAACTCAACCATATATGTATCCTCGCTGTTTTGTATCATTATATGATAAAAAGTGATAACAATAACATTAAAACATAATGCCTGCTAGCATTATATACCTATACATATTTTTAGGACTAAAGCTTGTGACCGTGTTGTATTTTCGAACAAGGTTTCGAGATCAGAGAGACTAGGGTGGGGGAGAGAAAGAAGGGGATGGGTGGAGCCTGTGGACTAACGTGGTATATACGTCACACTATGATCGTTCATATCCCAGTGTTAAATTTCATAAAAATGAAGCATTTCTCGGGGACAAGTGCCTTAATTATTCACTTTTGGTAATCCATTACAGTGCCAAAAATTAGCGGAAGGTGTGAAATAACCCGTGGCAAAACATCATACTGATCCAACTTTTAGTTACAGAGTTACTCCCGAAAAACAGTGCGACACAGGCCCTGAAAGCGTTAGTAGTTGCTGCTAAGTGTGTGTGTGTGTGTGTGTGTATGTAGCTTAGTTCTCTTAGACTTGGTACCCATCTTGTTGCAGCTAAGTGTGTGTGTGTGTGTTCATAGCTTAGTTCTCTTAGACTTGGTACCCATCTTGTTGCTGCTCTTTGTACTTTTTCTAATTTGGTTATATGTTTCTTTAAATGTGGGTTTCATACTACTGCAGCATATTCTAGCTTAATTATAAAGGATGTTATTATTTTCTTGACCATTTCTTCATCTATATAAGTGAAGGCCACTCACATATTTGCTAACAATGCATACATGCTTCTCAATTTTTCATTTATATGATCCTCTTGTGTCAATTTCTTATTTATCGTTACCCCTAAGTCTCTTTCTTTCTCTGCTTCATTTAATATTTTGTTTCCAAGTTTGTATTGCCAATTTGGTCTTCTCTCACTTTTTCCAAACTTTATAACATGACATTTATCTGCATTAAACTCCATCTGCCATTTCTTACTCCACTCTACCATTTTGTCCAAGTCTTCTTGTAACTTTTTACAGTAGTCTTCATTTTTAATTGTTCTTTGTATCTTTGCATCATCAGCAAACATATTCATGTAAGTGCCATCTGTACTATTTACTTCTATGTCATTTATATATATTAGGAACATTATTGGTGCCAATACTGAGCCTTGAGGAACTCCACTTGTCACCTTCAGCCATGGAGAATAGTTCACTCTTAGTACTGTTCTAATTTTTCTTCCTACAAGGAATTCTTCCATCCATTTTAGTAGTTTTCCATTCACCCCTCCTTTATGTTGTAATTTCCATATAAGTCTTTTATGCGGAACTCTGTCGAAAGCTTTTTTAAAGTCTAGGTAAATACTATCCACCCATCCTTCTCTTTCTTGTATTTTTTTTCTGATATTCTCATATAGTAACTTAGTAGGTTTGTAACACATGACCTTTCCTTCCTAAACCCAAATTGTCTCTCTGTTATCATATCATTTTTCTCCAGGTTTTCAACCCAATTTTTCCTTATAGTTTTTTCCATAATTTTACACACTACACTTCTTAGAGATACCGGTCTATAGTTAAGTGGGTCTTGTCTATTTGCTTTCTTAAATAATGGGACTATATTTGCTTGCTTCCAACTTTCTTGTAATTTTTTCTTGTTGTAATGAGTTTTGAAATATTATAAACAATGGCTTGCTTAGTTCTTTAGCACATTCTTTTAATACCCAACATGAAATTTCATCAGGTCCGCTTGCTTTAGTTTCATTCACAGCTTCCTACTCTTTTTCTATTTCTAATCTGCTCTCCTCAAACTCTTTTAGTTCATACGTGTTTGTGTTTGTATTTTCTTTTGGTACGAATACGTTTTCCTTAGTAAATACAGACTGAAATTTTGCATTTAATATTTCACAAATTTCATTTTCTTCTGTATACATTTTTCCTTCATTCATAATGTTTTGAATTTTGTCCTTAACTTTTGTTTTGCTTTTGATGTAACTGTAGAATAGTTTTGGTTGTTCCTTACTTTTATTAATAATATCTTTTTGATATTCCACTTGAACTTCTCTTCTTATCTTGGTAGATTCATTTCTTGCACTTTTATATTTATTATATGTTCTTTCACTTCCATGTCTTCTGAATCTGTTCCATAAGGTGTCTCTCTTTTTCTTGGCTTCTATACATTTGCCATTAAACCATTGTTTGATTTTGTTAGTTTGTGCTTTTTTGTTTGGGATGTATTTATTACAAAAATTTAAATATTGTTCATTTATGTTTTCAACGTCAATTTTCTCTTTCCAATTAATATTTCTGAAATATTCTTTTAAATTCAATGCAGTTGCCTTTTTTAAAGTTTTGTATTTTGTTTGGTGTATCTTGGGACTTCTATTATATCATATGATACTAAGAAATCCCATTTTATTACAACATGATCACACTTTCCTAAAGGTGGTTTATATTCTATATTATTAATTTATTCTCATTTCTAGTAAATATTTTAAGTAGTCTAATAGTGATGGTTCATCAGTTCCTCTCATTCTTGTATTATTAGTAACGTGTTGTGTTAACAAGAAGTCTTGAATCAAATCTAGTAATTTACTATTCCATTGGTTTTCTGTTGCTTTTGCTTCATAATTTCTCCAATCTATATTGGTGTTAAAGTCTCCTGTTAATAATAACCTTTGATATTTGTCTTCCATCCTTGGTAACATTTCTTTGAGGTTCTTCTCTGTGAAATTTATTAGTTCTTAATACTCATTATTATCCCATGTTCTTGTCTTTGGTGGCATATATAATGTAGCAACAGTAATTACTTCTTCTGGTGTTATAATATCTACTGCTATTAATTCAACTTTATCTGATACCAGTAATTCTGTTTTATTTACCTTTAAATTTTTATGGGTTAAAATCATTACTCCACCTCCATTTTTTCCTACTCTATATTTTCTCCATATGTTGTATTCACACAGGTTAAATACATCATTTGTTATTTTATTATTTAACTTAGTTTCTGTGAAGCATATTATCTGTGGTTTTTCTTCTTGTATAACATCTTTAATTTCTGTTAATTTAAATATAATACCGTCTACATTTGAGTATACAATTTTTTGTTTTTCATTTCTCTATATTTTCCCTAGTTGACATCTCTTTTTTTTCCACCATTTTTTGACTTGCATTCCCATTACTCTGTAGAAAAAAATGTCTTTCCTCTTTTTCAGTTCTTTCATTGTTCTTCCTTTTTGCTTCTTCCACTTTTTCTCTGAGTATTTCTCTATCTTCCTTGGTTAGGCATCTAACTATCTGTATATTATTCCATTCTTCAGAGTCCTTCAAATTCCTGGCATTTCTCAATACAGTTTCTACCATGTCACTATTTTGTAAAATTATCTTTAGTGGTCTCATTTCATCTTTGTTATATTTCCCCATTCTGTGGAATTCTTCTATCTTTACTTCTTCCTCTTCTTCCATTATGGTTTGCATTATACCTGTGATTTTGTTCATTTCTTTATCTCTAGCAATTTTATTTCTCATTTCCTCTTCTTTTATTCCATATATTATTATTGATTTATTCATATCAATTGTCTCTCTGACAAACTTTAAATTTTTTCTTATTACTTCTTTGACTTATTTCTTTATGTCTATTATTCCTTTATCTTGTTTCAAGTTTGTTTTTATCTCTTCTTTTTCTTTTAGAATCTGTGCATATGTTTTAACCACTTCTTCCTTGCATGCACTGACTACTTCATTTGCCTGTTCTATTTTCTCTTCAATTTCTTCATTTTTCTCTATTATGTTACTGGCCTTAACCAAAACATCTGCTTTTTGTTTCATTTTGTTTATATCTTTCTCCTGCCTGATCCACTAGATTTCCCCTTATTTCATTTGTTTTGGATTTTACTGTTTTTAGTTCAGTTGACTTCTCTTCTAATACTATATCTTTCCTATTAATTTCCTTTACTAATTCCTCATTTCCCCTTTTTGTTTCCATTAATGCTTCTTTTATTTCCATTACCTCATCCTCCAGTTTTTTAACTCTTTTTATTACCTTGTTTAGATCTTCAAACTCCACTAAGTTATAATAATCATCATCCTTTTTCTTCTTTCCCTCTCTTCTGTCCGACAAACTCATATTTGGTTATTTTACTTACGGTTTGTTTACTTTGTGTTGTCTGAATCTCCACAGGCTGTACCGGCTGAGTTGCCAGATTCACTATTTTTTCTCTCCGTATTTACACTTTTTGTTACTTTATATGACTCAAATCCATGTTTACAAATAGATATTGATGACTTCTATTGGGGCTGTGTGAGGAAGTCTTCACTCATTGATGTCCCGTGTGTGTGTGTGTGTGTGTGTAGCCTAAGAGAGAGAGAAAGAGAGCACGTGTGTGTGGTTATTGTTGTTGTTGATATTGTTGTTGTTATTATTATCATTATCATTATTATTATCATTATCAATGTTATTATTATTACTATTATTATTATCATTATCAATATTATTATTATCGTTATCAATATTATTAATATTATTATTATTATTATAATTATTAGTATCATTATTATTATTATTATCATCATTATTATTATCATTACTATTATGATGTACGTAACTAAATGTTTATCAACTCACCATATTATGACAAGTGTTGAGATCATTAAGCATCAACCATGAAACAGAAACAATTTCCACATCCCTTAGTAACCAATTCTCTATTTCATCCACGTGTTGACCCACCTTCCTAAATGACCACTCCAATACAAATATAAACATTCTAAAATATATATCTAGGAATGGGGGAATGTAAGAGGTTAGAATGATAGGTATAATTAGCGTCCAATAATGATTATAGAATAGTTGAATAGTTGGGTGGGAAAGGTTATAAGTGCTAGGGAACATGTTATGGTGGAATATAGGCCACAGAATATTATAATTATGGTAAATGTATTTCCTACTTGGGAGTCTAGCTATCGCCCCTGCTAACTCCAGCTTCTGCATATAGCACATAATATTCTTAGCTTTGTAGAGCAGTATAATACACGTTGTGACCAAGAACACACAGTCAGATATCACAGGTATGATCATTACCCAAGCCAAGGAGTCGACCACCAAATGTCTCTCATAGAACATAAACATGAAATTCACCAACGATATAACCAGTGACCACAAGATACAGGAGAATGTCTGTAATGACGGTCCACATGCATAGAGTGTAGGTACCATCTTGTTGACCACGAACTAGATGTAAGCCCATTACTCTGGCACACACTGTAATGTAAAGAGTATAGAAAGAGAGGGAGGTGTTGGGTGTGAGAAAGAGTGACTACAAGATACAGGAGAATTGCTGTAATGTAGGTATACCATCTTGTTGACCACGAACTAGATGTAAACTCATTACTCTGGCACACACTGTAATGTAAAGAGTAGAAAGAGAGAGGGAGGTGGTGGAGGTGTGTGAGAGAGAGAGAAAGAGAGTGTGTGTGGGTGTTAGAGAGAGAGGGTGTGTGGGTATGATACAGAGAGAGAGAGAGAGAGAGAGAGGGTGTGTGGGTGTTAGAAAGAGAGGGTGTGTGGATATGATAGAGTGAGAGAGAGAAAAAAAAAGAGTGTGTGTAGGTGTGTAAGAGAGAGAGAGAGAGAAAGAGTGTGTGGGTGTGAGAGAGAGTAAGGGTGTGTGTGTGTGTGTGTGTAAGAGAGAGAGAGTGCAATTGTGTGTGTGTTTTAATAGTGTATGCCGTATGTGAGAGAGAGAGAGAGACACACACACACACCTCTAAAATAATATTATAACCAATATTCCTTATACATGTAACACTGAAGAACACTTCTATCTCTCTCTCTCTCTCTCTCTCTCTCTCTCTCTCTCTCTCTCTCTCTCTTACACACCCACACACCCTCTCTCTCACTCTCTGTCTCTCTTTCTCTCTCTTACACATCCTCTCTCTCTCTCTCTCTCTCTCTCTCTCTCTCTCTCTCTCTCTCTCTCTCTCTCTCTCTCTCTCTCTCTCTCATAAACAAAACAGTACGTACTTGCCTAATAAAATCCTGAAGGAGGTCTCAAAGGACATCTCAGCCACACCACTCATTTCTCACCCGCAGAAGGACATGTCGTAACTCTCTCTCTCTCTCTCTCTCTCACTATCTCTCTCCTTATCCTTTGATTTCTTTGTATTTTTTTCGTGGCATTTCTGTCTCACACCATTTTGGGTCGCGGTCATAATTTTTTATTATTATTATTATTATTATTATTATTATTATTATTATTATTATTATTACTGGGTGTATGTGTAACAACACATACACACACATGTAGAGAGGGAGGAACACACACACACAGGTGAGTGTTTGTTATCAGGTGCTAATGGCTTGTGTGTGTGTGTGTGTGTTTACTTCAGAACATCCATTAAACCTGACCTCGTGTAAACATTGACCTTGCTCTCTATCAAGTCAGGTCATGGTGGTACTTCAGAAAACCAATTAACCTGACCTACCCTGACCTGACCTGACTTAACCTGACCTAACCTAACTTAACTTAACCTACCCTAACCTAACCTGACCGAACTTAACCTGACCTAATCTAACCTAACTTAACTTAACCTAACCTAATCTATCCTATCCTAACCTAACCTAATCTAACCTAACCTAATCTATCCTATCCTAACCTGACCTGACCTCACCTAATCTATCCTAACCTAACCTCACCTAATCTATCCTAACCTAACCTAATCTAACCTAACCTAACCTAATCTATCCTAACCTAACGTAACCTAACCTGACCTAACCTAACCTAACCTAATCTAATCTAACCTGACCTGACCTCACCTAATCTGTACTAACCTACCCTAACCTACTAATCTAATCTATCATAACCTTACCTAATCTAACTTAACTAACCTAATCCAACCTAATCTATCCCAACCTAATCTATCCTAACCTTATCTAATCTATCCTAACCTAACCTAATCTAATCTATCCATCCTAACCTAACCTAATGTAATCTATCCTAACCTAACCTAATCTAATCTATTCTAACCTAACCTAATCTAATCTATCCTAACCTAATCTAATCTATCCATCCTAACCTAACCTAATCTAATCTATCCTAACCTAATCTAATCTAATCTATTCTAACCTAACCTAACCTAATCTATCCTAACCTAATCTTATCTAATCTATCCTAACGTAACCTAGGGGTGGTGAAGTGGTGGAGGTGGGGGGAGAGTGAATAGTCCCATAATAGGTCCACCACTCCACTCTACTCCACCCACACCTTCCCTCCACTCTACTCCACCCGCCGCTCGTCAGTGTGTGGAGAGCAGGCGAGGGAGTCACACTACTTACTCCACTACTCCACATCAACACTACAATCTCCACTTACTCCACTACTCCACATCACCACTTACTCCACACCACCACTTACTCCACTACTCCACATCAACACTACAATCTCCACTTACTCCACTACTCCACATCACCACTACTCCACTCCATTACTACACTACAATCTCCACCATATACTCCACACCACTGCTCCACAATCCACAACATCTGTCACCACCAGTTATTCCACATCACCAGTACTCCACTACTCCACATCACCACTACTCCACAATCTCCACCACTAGTTACTCCACTATTACTACTCCACCTACTCCACCACTACCCTAGCTACCAACACCAACACAAAAATGAATAATAATAATAATAATAATAATAATAATAATAATAATAATAGGGTTTTTTGTGATAGGATGAATTTTAGACCATTGATTGATTTTTATAAGACTATTTTTGGACTGGCTAGTATTATGGGCATACATATTATTAGGTCAAGTAGTAGTAGTAGTGGTGGTGGTGGTAGTAGTGGTGGTAGTAGTGGTAGTAGTAGTAGTAGTAGTGGTAG